>CAEGAE010010328.1:0-155033 GCA_903067095.1 Girardinus metallicus
AAAAATAGAATGAAGGACAACCGTTGGTGTCTTCTCACCTCCCCTTCTCCCCTTCAAAATAAGAGCATACATTCGGGCGTGAAATATATACATTGTATCCGCCACAACGTGAAACATAAGTAAGTGCAAAGGATGATTTATTTTGGAGAGAGGAAGTCTTTTATTTTAAAGAATACTTAACAGGATCTAGTTTTGTCTTTTGCCACTAACTTGCATTCTGTTGATTTCGTTTGCTTGGTTACGAACAGCCGTTGCTGTTATTCAGCTTTTATATTGTTCAATAAAAATCTGAACAGAGAATCTTCAGCAAATACATCTGAGCCTCCGTTATAATCGCCATTTAGCCATTTCCCGAATCAGAAGCTACGATCGGAAGCCAAATTCAGCTTCGATCCAGACAGTCAGCTTGGAACGCCGCCACAGCTGGAGGATCGGACTGACGTTTCCTTCTGTGCAGTCCCGTTCCGTTAAGGATCCTGCTCATTAATGCCATTGTGCCATGTGGTTGAAATCATTAGTGGTTTCAACCACAGTGCAAAGCAGTATCCATATATCTCCATGTTTTAGACTAACCATGAAGGGAAACTCGACCAATTCTCGTTAGCCACTGTACTAGCCTAGCATAATACCGCCTCCTCTGGACATAAAATGATCACGTTTATACAAGATGACGTGATAGCGCTCGAAATTTCCTTTTCCTGCGTGATAGCAATGCGCTTCCATAAAAAGAAACAGGATTTTTTTTAATCACTAAACACCACACAGTAACTACTTTTAGTCATCTTTTTAGAATAATATTTATTGATGCTAAAGTTTAATTGAACAGTGGAGAAAACAATAAAACTAACAATCTCAGCAATACGGATAATTTTTGGGATGTTTTAAACCTCATCAATTGGAACTAACTGGTAGCAAAGATAAATCAGAACGTTATCATACTAAAACTTGTCACGATAAATGATAAATTATACAATAAATACTAACTCCCATCGTGTGGTATGTTTTCGGTTTGTGTGACAGTGATGGTGTGATGCAGTGCCAGACTGTGGGGGCTTAACTGAAGCAGAGAAGCAGCTCAGCGGTGCGGTGTTTGTTTTTCCCAAGGTGTTGAAAGGGTAGTAAAACAAATACAATGTCGATACATATCGAATATTGGCCATAATAGCAATATTAATATTGGTGCCTGATCCCAAATTTTAATACAACGTCTCACCTCAAAGGTGCTTCACTAAATCACCAATCCCAAGGCCAAAACTGGATCACAAGCAGCTAAAATATCCCCAATGTGATGCATGGAAAGCAGGTTTCAAGGAATATCATAACACCCAGACTGAGCATTTATGATGCAAAGTAGCTAGCATGTTGCATGTTCCAAACAAAAGGAGCGAAAGGTTTGATGTACTTGTCCAACTGAAATACAGAAGATGGATAGGAAGGATTGAGTTTAGAAAAGTCAGTTTTGTAGTTACAAATGCATGGCAAGTCAATTCAACGTCAACAACTAATTTATAATTTTGCCACTTAGTTTTCTAAATCACAATGAGTTGATTTGCTAAGTGCCTAAAAGAAAAGAATGGTTCTATATAATATACAAAAATCTGGTTTGCATTTGTATGATGCATGTTTGTGACATTCCTAGTAACTTCACACTCTTATTTTCATATCAACAGTTTTGACCGCTTTATGCAAATGTTGCCCTATTGTCTGTGTCTTGTTCATCCAAATTAGGGAACTGGCCAACACCCTGACATGTTATCGTGACATAGGTTTCAGGCTGAACGGTTTTGATGCAAAACAATATTCTCTTCAATAGATGTGTCGTGTTGCTGAAAGGTAAATTCCAAACAACATTCATAGTGACTGACACTTTTATTCTTAAATAAAATGATCCAAAAACCTTGCAGAAAGAAGTTTACATCTTTGTTCAAAGAAACGAGCATGCCCTCCGGTACAGTTGGCGTTATTAGCAAGTTAAATTCCCGTGCCGACTTATAATTCACAACAACAAAGGCATCTTCACCTTAGGAGGTCAGAGCGGAACATGTCAGATTCATGGTGCACTGCATCAACGTTAAAAAAACAAAAAAGAAAGGTCTCTTCCCAGCTCTACAATGTTTTCTTAAAATCCAGCAGCTGGTTAAAGTTTTCACAGATTGAAACATAACCTCACCAATCCTGTAAGTGAACTAAAAAGCACAGAATCTATTTAATTTTGTTATTCCAGAATCACAAACTCTGGGAAGCTAACGCAGGTTCGGCCGAATGTGAGAAAGCTGGCCAAACATCCCTCGTTTTTACATTTTCGGGATTTAAACTGCAATAACAAGTAAGGGAGTGAGTTTGCATGTGTGTGTGCGTGTGTGTGTCACTTGGCAAAACCCAGGTAACCTTTGATTAGCATTGAGGATTGAGAAGGCAGCACTCAGAACAGGTCCACCTAGTCACACAGGGACTAAAGCTGATCTGGTGAAAGACAAATCTTGCGCAACCAGGCACCTGTGTTTCAGTGTGACAATGCAGAGCGTGCTACATCAAGTCATCTAGCCTGTTCCTGAACCATAGGGTCACTTCCTTTTAGTGACTTTGCACTTATCACAAACCAATAATTCATCCCCTTCCAGCTCGGTGACCCTGTAAAGACGGATTGAAAACTGCAGATTCAAATGGAATGATTTATTCAAGGTATAATAAAGATCAACCTTAAAACACCAGGGAGGAAACGTAAGGAGAAACCACTTTGTGATGGCCCTTTGTCCTCAATAGCTGTCCCTCAGAGACAGGGACGGAAGGAGGACGGTGATGATGATGCATTTGTCAACCAATGTGACTGATTATTTCTGACAATAGACAAAGCCGTGCCCCTTTCTCAGACTAGTGTTGGTAATGATTTCAGCAAAACAACGTTAAAGAGCTTAAATCCCAACGTATATATATATATATGATGTACTATTAATAAAAAAAAACTGTTAAATCAGTGGCCATTCACTACCTTCAACAAGACAAACCGAGTAAGACGGCTGGAAGCAGACAGCGCCCATTCTGAGAAGAATATCCATTTTTCCAATCATTCCAAAGATCGCTTTCGGGATAGATTCTTTTAATTCGAGATAAGTAAACAAATCAGATGGAACAAAGATATACTTTTGGCAAAAACAAAAGTGAATCACTGTGCAGCCTTTAGGTGATGTGATTGATAGCTGACGCCACTTTAGCTTTTGTGCTAAGATTCGTCAATAACATTTTGTCGACTTCTGACTCACGGTTCAATGATGGGTGTAGCACATATCTAACTTTAAGCAACGTCAACTTTAAACATCTACCCGATTAAATACCCCCGCTCGTTGCGTAGTAATGTTAACAACTTAAGTGAAAACCTGCGACCAACACTTTTCGTTAGCCATTGGCACAAGCTAGCGAACGACGTTAACTTGTGGCTTTAATTGGGATTTTCTTTTCGCTAACTAGTTTCCCTCAGCAGTAGACACCCCTAGCATGTCCCCGAAAGTCGGTTTTATTAATATCACATACTTTATACTGTTCAGTAATGCAAATGAGCTGTTTGCGCTTGAAGAAATATTCAGTGACAATTGTACGTTAATTTTGGAAGTTAAAACAATGCTTTGAAAAAGTTGGATAAAAGCTAACCAAGCTGATATGTCAGCTAGCTTTTACTCTTTTTCAAACACTTTACTAATAAACGACTATTGTTCACCTATGGTGGACATGTAAAATCAACAGTGTTATTTTCGGAATCTGCTGCCTCTACACATCTACCCCAGGGAGCTCTCCAACGTATTTTCATTAGCATGCTAGGCTAGTTAGCAGTACTTCGAGCTAGCAGCCAAGACGGGTGCTCGGTGGAGACATCACCAGAGCAAACTGGATTACAGGACACCCTGGAAAAAACAAAACAACTTGACTCCAAATGAAAGCAAGTGGTCACTCACCATAGTTTTTCACGCTATGTCCGGTTATGGTGTTATTCCAGAAATGTAAACATTAAAAAAAACAATCAGGCTAATTCCAAGTGGGGAGAAAAATCTCGTCTGAGAACTTATTTCGGCGTTCAAGGAGCTTGTTGCGCCTCCGCCTAGCTGCGTGCTGCTAATGCTAATCCGGCTACAGCCAGGACTACACGTATCTCCTCCTCTTCTCCTCCTACTCCAGAACATGGCGGGCAGGGTAAGAAAGGTTGGGGGTAGTAGCCGGGAAGGGTGTGACCAAGACGGCCTGATGTGTCAGGAAGGAATGACATAAACGTAATGCAAAAAAGGGACCGACGGGCAAAATATTCGAAAGTCCCCCCTGCTTTATTCACATGGCTGTTAACATAATCTCACAACTTTGTTCTTAGTTTCTGTGCCCTTTCTTATTTCTTTTTTTTAATCCATTTCTAAATTTATTTTTCGTTTTAGTTTTTACAATGCCATTTGCTGAATTTGTTTTTGTTTTGTGAATATATATATTTTTTGTCTCCTTAGAATTCTTTCAATGTCTTATTTGGTCAATGTTCTTATTTTCACTGCTTCACCAATAGCAGAGGTCATGCACATTTCTGTCTCCCCGTTCAGGCAAAATTGAATCACTTTATGCATATAAACATAAAAATAAAAATTACTTTTTTATGTATATGAAGTTATTTTAACCCTTCACCATTTCTTATCTTTGTGGTTTTGGCAGTTTTGGATACAATGTTTTTTTTTGTTTTTTTAGGGTGGAGTTCTGTATCTGCTCTGATTTTTTTTTTCTATTCCTTATAGTCTACAGCAACAACATATGCTTTTTATTACTAATATTCAACATTTACCAGCAGAAGTTCATTTAGAATTAATCTGGGTTTACCTAAAACAAATTTAATATCAAATCCTACAACAATAATACATAATTAATTTCCATTCTAATTCATAATTTTTATGACTATCTCCATAACTAGTGAAAATACTTAACTACAAAGAAAACCCAATGGATATGCAGTGATTAAAGTATGTCACCCACTTGCTCCCAGCAGCATGTTTGATATTAGACAGCAGTCAGAAGGACCATGCCTTGTCAATATTGCATAAGCATGATTCTATATTAAAAATATAACAAGTTAAGGTAAACGAGAGCATGCAGATTCACAAAAAGGCAAAAAAAATAATGTTTATAAAAGCCCAAAAGACTGACAACATTTCCTAAAAAACATATTATCCTTCATTTGTGGGGGAAACATATCCAACGACAAATGGCTCATTACACAAGCAGGTGCCTGTCATGAATTTTTGAAGCAAGGGATTGCCTGGTGTGTTGCTGTAGGTGTGTCAGGGCAAACTATGCAGAGCAGCATTCCACCTAGCAGACTTTTCCACTGTCTCCCCACCAACTGTCTCATTAGCGGGCTTCAAATGGAGAGCTGGACAAAGCGTTCACGTGTTTTGGACACATGTGAGTAGCATGCTTTTGTTTTGTAAAATTAGGTTCTATGAATAGGCATGAAAGTTTCCCTGAAAAGCGTACAGTGTGCTGAGAATAGAGCAAGGAGCTAAAAGGTAGGGGTAGGGATAAAAACGTCACAGAACTGGATATCTGCCAGCACAAATTGGCAAAGCCGACAACAGCCAATGCAGAGTATCACCAATAAGATATCTCCTCTAGGTTTCTCCTATAGTGTCGGTCTAACTTGGCTAGTAGATACATTTTATTTTGGTATATCACTCTTTTTCTTTTTATAGATGTCTCATTCAGGCTCCTCTCACATGGCTCAGAGTGCAGGATAAGCCAAGGGGAGGCTAATCCCATCTGATTTAACTGTGTTTGTGAAGAGAGATTGACTTGGGATTCAAATGTGAGCAAGCTTTTAAAACAGTATATTTATTCAAGATGCCTTTTCTTTATCGAATCTAACGGGACAAGAAATTTTATGCTTGTCTTGAGGAGAAGATTGTTGTATCATTGGAGTTCACTGAATTATCTTCCATACCTCACGAAGTTTCAAAGTGTCTTTGGGACATAGGCAGTGACCTATCACCAGACCTTAAACATGTGAAACAAATTAAATCCACATACTGCTTGAATTATATATTGACACATGGATAGAGCCTTGAAAAAGTATTCATACCCTCTGAACTCGCTCACATGTCGTTGACATCAAAACCACAAAATTCAACATTTTTTATGTGACACCAACACAAAGTATCCCATAACCACTAGATATATGGAAAACATTCATTTTTATTTAGCAAGTGAATACTCTTCAGAGCCCCTTTTTACTGAAGCTTCATCTTCTGGTCTTTCGGGGTGTGTCTCTGCCAGCTGTGGACATTCAGAGAGCGTCATTGTCTTGCTGGAAGGTAAACATCCACCTGGTTTAGAGTTTTTTGCAGCCTCTAAACTATTTTCTTCCTAGACTGTCCTGCGTGTACCTCCATCCATCTTCCCATTAACTTTGACCAGCTTCCCTCTGGAGAAAAGAAGCATACTCACAGCATGCTAATGTCACCACCATGTTTAACGTATAGGATGATTCCTTCGTAGTGTTGACCTATAGTACGTAGCATGTTGGATGTAGGCTAAAAAGCTGAAAGTTTGGTCTCAAAACGCCTTCTTCGACATGTGTGCCATGTCCACTAAGTGGCTCACAATAGATTCTAAGTTGTGGGTCTTTCCTTGAGTGTTACATAAATAAATAAATAAATAAATAAATAAATAAATATGAAAAACCTTGAGGTTGTTCTCTGTATGAAATAGTGCAGGTTTAGTATGTGGTTAGTAGGGGACCTTTAAGTATGACACCATGTGGATATTTTTCCAAAATGAAAAACCTAAAATACATGCCTGCCTATCAGGTCAACAACACCTCATCGTTGAGTGAATGCATTAAAGATGAAGAACAAATAAAACGAGTGAATATCCTGCCAGTTTTATTATGTAACTTGGAAGCAGATCTTCTTTCAGCCAGTAGAGGTCAGGAGAGCTCTCTTTTCCAATTACCCTGGGGTTTTATTTTATTGTAAAGAATCTTTATGAGATCTGTCCCACAGAAGGCCCACAGCAGTGAATGTTCTTCATAATGTGATTAGCACTGCCGGCCTCTGATTTAGAAGGACATTAAAGCGTATTAACATTAACAACCACAGTAAGCTTGCTTTGATGTAATCACCCAGTTAGGGACATTTTTGACCCTCTTAGGTCAAAGGTAACAACCAGAGTAATTTTTTTTTTTTGTCATCCAGAGGTACAGTGTATTACTAATAGATTTAGCAGAATACAACACAACTGAGAGCTCCAATCCATCATTAGGACAATCAAATAAAAATGGTTCTGTTGCCAGTGACAAGTGTGTCCCACCTTTTTTTTTTTTTTTTTTTTACAAAATGTAAGAAAATAGATCAAGCCCTCGAATGAAGAGAAACTGACAATGTTCACTTGCTGTCAAATGGTCCACATACCTCTCTCTCACATTATATAACTGAGCAGCGCTTGTCACACACACACACACGCAAGTGACTGAGGCACGGCAAAGCTAAATCTGTTACAAAGGCAGTGATGTATGTGAGTCATGAAAAATTATCATTTTTTTTCTTTTTTCTGCAGACCATAGGAGCTCCACAGAAATGTATGTGCAAGCCGCATGACGTTTTCACAGGAACAAAACCGATGCGATGAAGGAAAGTTCAAAGGCCGACATGATTCCGTTTTTGGTCTGCCTAGGTGCGCAGTGATTTTCCAGGTGGAGCAGGAGAGAAAAGGAGAAGATAGAGTGTGAAACAGGATAATGTATAACACCCACCCGTACTACTGGGATATTAGAGTTATCTTTTTCATATGCAAATAGGATCAATCTCATGAGGGCTTTAAATTTCAACTAAGAAATGGCAAAAAGAGAAATAAAAGACTAGCAACTTCTGGATTATTACACATTTTCCACACATATCACCGGCCTAATACAGATCGTATTATTAGAAAAAGTTTATTATTTATTTTTTTGGCTTAAAACAGGGGTGCCCAAAGTGCTGTGTGAGTTGTGTGGCCCGAGGGCCAAATGAGGCCCCTAGACTGATCGTGTGTGGCCCCAGACATCAGTTCAAGAAGGATGCAAATTTGCCCCCCCCAGTAGAGGGATTTGATATAGACAGATACTTTCTATCTTTAAAATGATCAAAAAAAAAGGAAAATCTTACAATACAAAATGATGGCTAAAACACAAACGATTCACTTTTTACATTCTCTTGAAGAACCAGAAACTTTTACTCAAAAGCAAACTTTGCTTAACTCTAAGCTTCTTTTCATTACTTTAATAAAGTTGGCTAAATACAGCAGGCATTTTCAAAGAAAAAGTGACCTAAATCCTGATCTTATCCATCAGAATTGATTAACTTGTGTTCTATTTTTTTCCAGGTGTTATCTAGAAAATGAGCAACATTATTCTTAATAAGGCAAATCTACAGAAAACTTTTTAAGTTTTGGATATAGAATTATTTACATCTTTTTCCAGCAAGAAATCTAACTTCTTTATTTGTTTAAGTATTGCATGCATAGTTTATTGTTGAGTGGGCCTATTTCTTAGGCCCTTTTGTCTCCAAGGGCCCACATGACAAAAAGGTTGGACACCCCTTGCTTAAATCTTTTTCCTATTTATTGTAAATACTTGTTGAAGTAAATGAAAAAAAAAATAAATAAAAAAATAAACAGTCAAAAAGATAGGGACAGAAGCAACAGAACAAATCTAAGTTTTTAACAGCAAGAAACATTTTTTTGGCAAACAGCTTTGGTGTGTTAGTAATGTCAGACTAGCTTTTTTAAAGTCAACACATTTCATATAAAACAGAACATCTGAATGAACTTAAAAATAATATTTCATAACATCCTGCTTGACTGGAAACTCTTATTTTCATGTCAAAACACCTTTAAAAACTTTTTGCTTTTTCAATAACACACATTTTACATTTTTAAAAACAGGAAACTAATGAGTTTTGTGAAACTCCCCAAAGCTAATATGGTAATTGCAACAATTAAATTTCAGAAATGTAACTGCTATAACATATGCCATTGTCCTAAGTTACATAACGTGTTTTGAAGTAAAGAGTTTCTACATAATTTTTCATATCACAACTTGTTGCAGTGACCAAACACCAAAGTGAGCCAAATTTAAGAGCTAAGAATAGAAGTGAGTTGAAATCCCCTCCAAATTTCACAGAATTTTTTTTTGCCTTTCAGCTGCCCTCACTGTTGTGGGTTCTCTTTCTGTGCTTGAGCATCCATGACAAACCACAGAAATGGCAAAAACAGAAAACAGTGTCATTGGAACAATACTAGGCAAGAACAAGAGGATAAGAGATACTTTAGAAAAAGCTTTTTTTTTTTTTTTTTAGTAAATTTATACAATTGGAACTAACAAATTAAAAACTTTGCTTTAGTCTAAACTAGGTCCTTTTTCTTCTTTGTAGGGAAGTTAAGAGACTTTAACCCACCTGCCTTTTTTCCGCTGTGGCCCACTTGCTTCCTGTGACACACACTCTCAGACCTAGTGGTTTTTATGCTTTTTGCATCATTGCCACTGCTGGGATGACATACTGCTCTCTCTAGCAGAGAAGCTTGTGTTGTGGGGAATAAACACTAAGATGGAAGAGCAAAAAAAAAAAAAAGTAAAGAAGGAAACTGTATCATTTCCATTGCAATGAAAACTAAAGGGTTATTGTACAGAAATATTTTTTTCTGCATGTTTTTCTCAGAGAACAAGCAGTAAACTTGAACAGACATTTTATAATATTTTATTTGATTGTTGAAGCAGCCCCTCAAGTCTAAACCTTAAGCCTCAATGCTAGAAAATGTGTCAATGTATATAACTTGACTGACTGGTTATAAAGGCCTTACCCTCCAGCTAAGGACACAGGAAGTGATATAACTTCATCAGCAGAGCCTTAATAAAAGTGAAAGAAGAGCCATGTTGTGCCTGAGACAAAGAAGCAACCACCTACAGACTAACACTCCAGAAACAATCAACCTAAAAAAATATAATAATTATAATCACCCACTCAGTTGTTGACAAGTAAGTTTAAAAAGCTCCACAGATAACCCACATTGTCAGTACCTTGTAAACTAAACACTTAAACTTTTTCATACTTTGTCACGTTGCAACCACAAACTTCACTGTCTTTTATTATGATTTGCTTTGTTTTTTACCAGTCTGGGCAACAACTACTCCATGAACAGACAGAGATGGAAGAGTTCAGATCAATGCATGTTAACATGTTAGAAGCTCAAAGCTCAAACCTAAGTACAAATCAAAATATGCGTAATGACTTGTTTATTAACGTGTGTCACACTCTTTGATTGAGTGGTTTTGTAAACAAGAAAGGTCAGAAATATCGGCCTCTGCATAGCAGGTTTTTTTTGGCTATAACATAACAAAATGTAAGAAAGTGTTTAGCTTTGAATTTCAAAAGCTAAAATAAACCTCGCGCTAAAATTACTACCGATCACAGAAGCAAGGGGGAAAGGGGAAGGGGCAACTCAGCAACTTTTTAAGCTGAAAGCAAGTTCCACTTCCTCTTTCCTTCTTCAATCTCTACATCCAGCTCTCTTTGCTTCCTCTTGCAATCCTTCTAACAGATGAGTCAAACAGCCACCTGACAGGGGATTTCCTGGACAGATCAGGCTGCAGAGGCCACAGCGACACCTTCCCTTCTTTTCCGCTTTGGCTACTTCTGCTCCCAAGTATTTTGGTAAAAAAAAAAAAATCCCCAAAGATTCCAGATTTCTCTTAATGTGGATTTCAACCTTGGAACATAAAACTTGCTGCATGCTGAAAAGTGTACGCAATCTCATTCTCCCGAGCTGAATGTGGTATTAAGTCTCAGAGAAAATATATTCTTATCACAACTCTAAAGAATTCAAAGAGTTTTATTCCATTTCAGTCTGTAAAATCTGATTTATGGTCCTCTCTAGATATAAAAAGTCAGTCCCACTGTGCATTGTAAAGGTTTTCCCTAAACAACCTTTGACTTTTTGTGCAGATAGTGCTGCAACACTGGACACATTTGCTCTTTTGTACCTTGATTGAAAGCATCACCTTCTGTAAATGTATTTGGTTCAACTTCCTGTGCAATATGATCAGCCAGTAGAGAGCTGATTTATTTCTGTTACTCATAGCAACTCAATACTGGTGTGAAGAGAGAAACGGGTCAGGAGGAAATAACTTTATTGAGATCTGTTGGTGAAAAGACAATGATGGAACATGTTTTGACTGGTGGCTTGGTTCGCAATAAAGCTGCTGATGTCCAAAATGCAGCTATTTGTGACCCTTGCAACCATTTCTGGAGGTTCCTGATAGTAGCTTTTTTTCTTTGCTTTGCAGCAGAGGCTACTGGTGGAGATGGTCATTTTTATTCAGGGGTTGAGAATCTCTAAAATGTGAAAATCTTGATAGAGTAGAGGATCTTATGTACAACATAAATATTTATTTAATTTTATTTTTTATTTTTTTGAAGAAAGTATGAGAATATAATCTGTTTTAGACTAAGAAATAAAACAAACTTGGAGCTATTATCCCTTTTCTGCAAAAACAATGTTTAAATATCGCATGTTTAGTTTCTTTATGCAGGGAGTGAAAAAAAAATATGATTGAGATTTTCAGTATTTTTAATTCGAAGTGAAGAGTCACACTGTCAGGTTTTGAGTTTTGGTCTTAAGCTGAAACTAGAACAGGAGTTCTTTATGAACTGAAATTAAGGGGAGATTAGTTCTGAGCTGGTTTCCCTCCTGACCGTTAAGCCATTCTTTTGCCAACTTCTTTTGATCAACTTATTTCAGAAGCATGTTTGGACTTGCTATAAACTTCTTCATTGTCTTCAGCTGAAGTTTTTGGTGTCAAAAACTGACTGAAATCAGTAAGTTTCGTTTGTGTTTTGCAAACCCGCTCCTTAGATCTGACATATGGAAGACACAGAAGGTTACTGTCACATGTAGAACAGAACCAGCTATTTCAAAACAGTACTGCTGCTCAGTCAGTGCTATGACATTGATGAGCAAATGCCAGAAAAACCCAAAGAGAACTCTTGAACAGTTTTTCTGATTTACTACAATTTATGTCATTTATGCAGAAAACTGATCACTCAGACTGGATTAAAAGAAGCTTCAGTGCTAGTTTAAGTGTGTATAAACTCAAGCAAACCAGCTTATTGCAGGTTTTAATTAGTATCTTTTCTGTTTGTACTTATGTTGAATTGTACAAATGCAATGTTAAACTTGAAAAGATTTGACATTTGGGATGTTTTAAGTCCCAAAAAACAAACTGACTATTTAAAAGGGGTGAGCATATTCTTGAGAGTCACACTGTATCTGAGACAGAAGCTCCTTCTGCAAAAACTCATTTGTCGGCTCTTTGTAAAGTCAGTGCAAGCAAAATTAGATTTGCATCTGCCACCTTCTGCTGCTTTCGTTTAAGATGTTGTGAAGCAAGTTTTCAAATGAGCCTGTTTTCTGGGAAGCCATAACAGGAAGTTTTTTTTAGGAAACCTAAGGAGGGGGCCCTTCCTGTATTCTACCAGTGTCCCAGTTTTGTCTCAAAAATCGATAAGCTAGAAGCTGATTTTAAGAGAAAACCAGTCGTCTCACATCAATTAGTCTTAGACCAAACCAGCAATTATCATAATCTTCATTGTTTTGTGTCATTTAAGAGGCTTCATGGTTGATTGAGGAACTGAAGATCATGTTATTGTATGATTTTGTAGGCAAAAAAAAATAATAAATCTGAAAAGAAGATTTTGAACTATGTTGTGGAAGATCAAATACTTCTACAAATAAGTGAATCAATTTGCTGTTTCTCCACACTGACATCAACCAACTGTACATTTTAGACTGTTTTCATAAATGGGCAAATTTCCAAATTCAAGTTGTTGGAATTTCCAGAACTGTGCTCCTCATTTTTTGTATTTTAAAACCCTTTTTTTCCTGTATTTCTTCCTGAAACACAATTATTTTGGACAGCCATTCTGTTGTGAAGCTGGGAGGTTTTTTGCTAACACTTTTTGAGCATTTGTTATGATGCATAACCATAGTAACAAGGCAGTTTACTGCTGGGAGCAAGGTGATTAACATCACAATAGCTGAAATAATACCTCGACTGCACCCACAAATCCCAGATGAGTTGAAAAGAAGGTGTCGTGGATTCAAAGAAGGAGCAAATAGGAGAGAGAAGGCGAGGAAATTATAGCAATGTCTTCCATTGATCATAATGGGGAACGTGAGATTGTTTGCAAACGAGTTGGATACAGTGGAAGCTCTGAAGATTAATGTGCAAAGATGGATTGATTATGAAATGTAGAGCATTACGGACAACCCTTGGCATCCTCTTCATCAGGATTATCTTCAGTCAAAAGCTTCCTCAGATTTGTAGTATGACGGACTGCTACAGGAGCTCATCCCCGCCCATAGTCGCTTAGATAATAGAAGTTATAACAACATTAAATATGCCTTCAGTGAAGTATTTTTGAATTGAAATGAAATAAATCACACTTGAATTGAGACATGTGAGGAATTGGGTTTTGCGCTCCAACCTGAATGGAAACAGGGTCGCTGAAACCGGTAGATTTAAAGGGACAAACGTCTGAGATCACGTTTACCTCAACAGTGTCATCTTGTAGCTTGCAAGATGACAGGATGACAAACCAACCACGGACAGAGACATGCATGCATGAAAAAAAAAAAGAAAACCTTATTGAACAAGAGAGCTCCACAGAGCTCTCTTGTTCATCCACAGAATCCACAGAAGCCACTTCGAGAGTATAAGATAAATATATATACAGGAAGTGCCTCCCACTCTTTTGCCCCTGTGAGTGTTCTCTCTCTCTCTCTCTCTCTCTGTCTCTCTCTCTCTGTCTCAGAGTGTTACTCATGGCACTGTGTTGCTGAGCAGCAGCCAGTTGTGTTTTTCCCCTCACCGAGCTCAGTCACTCTCGTCCTCTGATCTGACTCTTACGCACTCTGAGGCTCACAGGACAGAACAGACTTTTCCTCTCCTCCTCTTCCTCCAGTCTCGTGTCTGACAGGATTTCTTCTTTTTCTTTTACACGTATCTCCCTTTTCTTTCTCTGCCGGTTCCTTGGGCATTAGTGGGGTGCCGGCGTGTGTGCGTGTGTGTGTGAGGGGGTGTATGTGCATGTGTCTGGGGGTTTCAGCATGGAAGCAGTGGCACTGTACACATTTCGTGCCACAGAGAGTGATGAACTCAGTTTTAACAAGGGAGACATGCTCAGGGTAAGAGAAACAATTTTTACTCTATCTATCTATCTGGTGATGTTGCTAACCAGTTTTAAAAAAAAAAATGATAGAAGTTCAGAGCTTATAAGAGTCACTTTAATCCAGATCTTCAGAAATACTGTAGTTTGTTACTCGTTTTGAAAGACCTGCACTGCAATGCAAGGCTTTAGCTTATTTTTAGATATAAATCATCACATGGTTTGTCGTCATACGCATTATAGAGATTTTAGGTTTCTCGAGTCTGAATTGTTCCACTAGTTAGTGCTAGTTTTATACCTGCAGCTGTTTTTAGGTTTGTGTTTTTGTTTTTTTTTTTTGGTCACACTGGGTCATTTCACCACCTTCACCAACTATTTATGTCCCTTTTTTTTTAAGTTAAGGATGTTCTTTTTTATAAATTATAGAGATAAAAGACAAATCACATGTGTCCTTTATTGTAATTGTTTATAATTTCCTGAAAGCTTTTGGTTAAACCATATCTGCATTTATTTTGCAGATATGGTCTTTGAGTGCAGTAGACTCACACAACATGTAACAGATTAGTAGCCTTGATCAAACCAAAATAAAAAAATAGTGATCTGTTATAGATAATACTTTTTGGAGTCACATAACATCGTTCTCTGACAGTAGCAGAAAATCACTTTAAATCTTCAGTTGTCAAAGTCAGTACGGTTTCATACATGACACCATTAAAAACATAATAATGTCATGAAGAAAATGATAAAACTGTTAAAGTACTAAGTGGAAAAAAACAGCATCCTGGTTTAGTTTAGATACTTCTATTTTTTTTTTATAAAGTCTGTTATTGTTGATTACGTCTGACTACCCTGTGCATGTTTTATTCTCTTCAGAACTTTCCAGTTATTCATTATGTTTTAGTTCCCGAAATGTTAAAGCGACTCAGATTCTGTTGTTTAGCATGAAAACTATTGTTCATGTCAGGTTCTTAAAATTATATTAAAAAAGTTAAGTTATTATTCTTTATTGCACTTTTTATTGTTTCCCTGTGGGTGATGGCAAACTGCCTTAGGCCTGCTAACTGCATGCATTGGGATTTATTTTTTTGGTTTATGAGCTGAGAGGAAGTCTCATCACTCACAGCAATGCTACATTGCATTCATACTCTGAAGTTGTTCTAGGTTCAAAGTTACAATTTAAACAGATCACTCATTAAAGTTGGAATCGGAAGTCAAAGTTTGTCAAGTCATTATGAGTTCAAGATCCAATATGGCTGCTGCACATAACATTAAGGTTGCAGGAATACAGTTTTTATCATAACTTTTCATGTTTTGTATCTCAATAACCCATATGTACACGCGGTACTGCGCACATAATTTGTAATTTTGTTTCATTTAGTAATGTTTTATACGTCTGTATCTTTTTTTTTAAAGAATGTCTTACCCTTCCTTTCATATTTTTATTTTACTATTATTGCCTCTGATATATGTGTCTCTACTGTACAGTACTTTGAGTAGACATATTGATTTTTTTAAGTGCACTTTATAAATAAAAATAGAATGGAATATACATTGCCACGAAGACTGCTAAGAAGAGAATACGCTGATTGGAACATACTCCCTCTAAAATTTCTAAGCGGTCACAAAACACTTGCATTATTGAGTTCTTAATTTATCCTCTTTATTGTTGGGCAGAAGATTTTGTTACCTTCAGTGATTTGAAAGGTTTATGTTGTGACAAGTTCGATTTAAGATTTAGACTCATTCATACACAGTTCAAGCATTCAAAGATAGTCCTTCAAGTAGAAGGATGGCTACTCAGACATTGGTTTTCTCTTGTTTCCGTTGTGTTGAGGTAAATACCTTCTGTCTTTGACACTTGCAACACAAGCATCAAAGTAAGAACAGCCATGTCGGCTTTCAGTTTAAAATATGACAGAAAAATGTTCCGCAAAATTACAGAAGAATAATTTCGCAAAGCAATCATGACACAATTTTCTGATTTTATTTAAATCTAACCTCTTTATTTGCTGAAAGGTGAAAAAACAGCTTGTGTTTCAACTGCTGGAAACTGTTGTAGTGGAAAGTTTTTGCTACAGATGCCTGCTCAAAAGCGCAAGAGATTGTCGAAATTTATATTGCAGCTCCAGCTGGTCAGACAAATCCAAGGGATTAAATTAACCACAAGATTTAGTCTCTGCCAAACAGTGCCAAGTGCTTCTCTAGGTCAGGCTTTAACTGCAATTTCACTAACCCTTGATTCATACTTCTGATTTTAGTTCAGATCTTTTCCTTTCATGCACTTAAATATTCTGAAGAGCCTTCTAATCTCTGTGGTCTGCAAAGTCATCTGTGCATTCAGGCAAAATGAGGCGGTATTTACATCTGAAGCATAAGTAATTATGGTCGGCCTTTTGGGGAACATAAGCTTTATGGTTGCAGTAAATAGGACAGTCACCTGAAGCGCTGCTGGGTTTACGTGAAATAATTTTTTTCCTCCTACTGCTGTGGTAAATGGCTATCTTGAACCTGCAACCTTAATTTGTGCTTCAAGTTTGAATATCGTTTATATTTCTTACTTTGTGCCCAAAAACCTCCTTATATATGTGTTAGTACATTGAGGGATTGAAAATCAAAAGATTATTTTAAAAATACATTGATCTGTTTCCTGTTGACGCTGGATGTTGGTGTCTGAAGTCGCCTCTCTGGTTAATAATCCATCTCTGGTCCCAGAAAGGCTCATTGTCAGACTTTGTTACCGACAAGAACTGGAGCTTATTTTGCTGGGGTGGATTGCTTTGTTCATGTGTTATTGTGCGGTAACCGTGCGGAACCGGATCCATCACAATGAGAAGAGAGGTGACTCATAAAGAGGTGGTGAAAATAGCTTTGCAGATAAATAAAAAGTGGCAACTCTAAATTTCTGTTTAAAGCTCGAAGACAATGTGGATAAGTTTGGACTCGACGGCCACAAAAAACAAGTGCAGAGACGCCTCCTTCCTTTGTTTTTCCAACATTAACACAGGTGCTGGAGAACAACAGTCAACTACAGACTTCTGTACACCTCTAATTAACAGATGTCAGAGGGCGTACATGTGAAATTAATTTATTTTTAAAGATTATTGCTATATAAAATAATTACCAGCAGTGTAATTCAGTCTGATTGTGGCACACTAAAAGATGTTATCACATATTCTATATTTGCAGTTTACAATACAATTTTGAGTAGTATTTAGTATTTGAGTAGATTTACTTAGTTGCCACTGCAACTAAGTAAATCTCAAAAAGCAACACATTTTGTCCAGTCAAAAGAAATTGAAGAGCAGATGAAAAACAGAGCATTTTTTAAGGCTTTAAAACTCCAGTGAACCACAATAGGAGTCAATAACCATGAATAGAGAAAACTTGCTAAACAGAGATGAACCTTTCTAGAAGTGGAAAACATGGTGGTGATAGTGCGATGGTCTGTGGCCGTATTGCTGCTTAAAATGGCTGATGAATGTAAAATATTCTGCTTGCTAGCAGTACATCGTGAGAAAATTAATTTATTTGTTTGTATTTACTTTGTTTCTTTCCCCCATTTTAAATAAAAAGGAAAAACAAAAGCACGGTGAATACATTTCCATGACACTGAATTTTTTGTGTTCTCAAAACTATCCAGCGAATACTTTTTCATGACTTCTATAGAAAAAGCATGTGCAAAATACTGATGTTTTTATATGGTTTTTGGCCTTGCAGTTGTATTATTATTCATAAAATATATGTAGGTGAAATCTATCAAAGTCTGAAGGCCCATTTATTTTAAATTATTTCTGTTTGGGGACGGTAATAATCTGTATCAGACTCTGCTTGTACAAGCTGTATGAGAGATGAGACTTGATTTTCACAGCACTTACAAGAGTTAACATCTATCACTTCCACAGTCGGCGTAATGCATTCATGATGGAAGAATTGAGGACAGGGAGTTGAAAAAAGAAAATCCCACTAAAGAACCTCGACTATAGCCATAGAGAGCTTAATGAGGATTTCTTTCTGTACTTCTGCGTTTAAAAACACTTTTGTTTGGTTGAGTGTTGAGTGGCCAACTCAATAATAGGGCAATCATTTAGCTCTGTGAGTGAATGATGACTGATGCTACGAGCAGTAAATCAATCTGTGGTCTGGATTACATTTCCAAATGCTCACACAAACATGCTATGTAGCCATTACAGCCAGCTGATGCATGAAATGAAGTTTCTGGAGGTAGGGAGTGGACAGGGGAAATTGTTTTGGCAAACACCCCAAAAACCTCTATGTCATTGCTGCACTTTAGTTCTCAAAGCCAGTAAATGGAAAACATACTGTACAGTTGTGTGGGCAAAAAGACTTTATGATGGGACCGGCTGGTATCTCTGCCGCCATTTTGTGTGTTTGAAGCCAAAACAACTATGACAGAAAAACCTTTACAAGACACATTTAATTTGCATAGTTTCTGTCTTATTAAATTGTACAGAATTAGACTAGACTAGTTTTGTTTGAGCTTTACTAGAACTAGTTCTAAGTTCAGATCATTTAAAAATAACTAATTTGTGTTGATAGTTATTTTGGATTAAAGCAACAGCTTCAACATGCACCAGATTTCAATGTTTTGAAAATGTGTGTGTGTTTTGTTTTTTTTTGTCAGATTAATATACTTAGAAAATCGAAGCGTAACGTTTACTTGTACCACAAGTGCTCAGATAAAATTTAAATCACTATCAGCTAGAACTTTATGTCATTACAAAAAGATATTTTAAAAAATTTCATATACAGGATAACATTTTTTATTTTTTACAGCTGAATCAAGCATTTTGAAAAAGCTCCTGAACTCATGTTTCACTGCCAAGTGCAAAACGAGGGTAATATTTAGCTACAGAAGTTGTGAAACATCTTCAAAGATCAAATGACATAGTAAGTCACACATACTCGAGTAAAAATACCTTCCCGACAGGAGCGGAGCATCATGCAAAATAAAGAGTTAAAACAGGCAGCTTTAAACAACACACAGATCACGAGATGCTTTGCCTTTTAATAGCCTCAATGCTCTGTTTCTAAGGTTGTCTATAAAGTGTCAAATGATACTAGAATCTGTCACTACTTCGGTTATCAGATACTTGAAATAGTTATGCAAATTGCAATCAGGTTTTTACCAGCAAATGTAAGCAAAAACACAATTTTAATTCTCATTATCATCATAATAATCTGCGTAGGAGTTTTAGAACAAGACTGAAGATGTATGTAGATGACGATTTTTGAAGTGAGGTTTGGTCAAAAAGTTATAAGGAGTTAAAATTTTACCTTGTATCGGTAAATCTCCTGATGTTTTTTCGTTAGTTGAAATCCTTGGTTCTTGAGAATCAGGCTAGTCCAAGAAAAGCTAAGCCCAAAGTGGGCGTGCTATTTTGAAACAAGCCCATGTTGAAAACAGCTTACGAAAAAACCATTTTATGTATGTGTAAGTGTAACGCTAATTGAGGCTAGGCGCCTGACTATGGCCAAATATGGTCATAAATCAGAAGGATTCGACTGAGGAGCCCGTGTGTGTAAATAAAACACCATAAGACACAAAGTAAGGTTAAATTATTATTTCAAACATATATTTGCATATATTTAGAAAGGTATTAATAATAATTCCTTACAAGTATAAACAATAAACACAACAGAGAGACAACAATAACAACAACAACAACAAAAAACCCCGATGACACCCAGAGTATTTCTCCTTCTTATTCAGATCAGTGCCTTTGTTTGCAGGGTGATTAATAGTCCATTTAATAAATAGTCCGATGTGTTTTTGTTTTTCTGGTCCATGATCCAAAGAAAAAAAAAACAAAGTCCGGAAAAATAAAACACTTTGGTTCAGTTTAATCCTACCGCGAAGCTGCGGTGATCTGGTAGCTCGCCATCTGGGTTGAAGCAGGGGATGAAAAAAAAAAACCTGCCCTAAACAAGGTCATAAATAAAACAAAAATTAGCACTTAACAGGGTTAAACTGTTATTCAAAATAAGTAAACATTCATAAAAAACTAGCTATATTCCATAAAGTTTTTTTTATCAGGAATCATTCAAATAAGGTTCAGAGTTACAGATCAATGTTAAGTTCAGAGTTACAAATCTTATTAAAGTTAACTTTCAAATTGTATCCAAGTTTAATTGACGCAGTAGTCAGTTAAACTTAATTGACGTCAATACTGTTCCAATAAACAATTAATTGTTTTTATTTTGTTGCGCAACTTCAAATGAATCAACCATTTCCACAATTCTATCGGCCGTTAAAGTCAGTAAGAAGCAAGTAAAACTATCCTAAAAGGACGAATTTACGAAACTCAAAAGGGCTTATTAAATGTCTTAATATATCTTTTATTCGGCCACAAAATTAACAAAATAAAGAATTATCTTTTAATCTACGACACCAGTTTTTAATCACCAGTTGTGATTGTGAGTGGGCGTGTCGCCACCGAGTTTCTACAAAAACAAAGTACTTAAATTAAAACGACTCGCCGTCGAGTAGTTGACAGAAAACACACCATATAATCTTTCGATTTTGTTGATTGGGCTTAATCCAGCCGTAGTCTTCAATAATTTTAGAAGACGCCAAACAGAAGATCTGAGTTCACCTCTCACTTGGAACTTAAAGCGTGCCGTCAGCTGACCCGCCAAAATAAAATGCGGTTAGATTATTTGGTGCAGGTTACATAAGCCACTGCCATACTTGCACTGGACACAAATTAATTTCCTATGTGAAACACATGGTGAGAATGGAACGTGTAAACATTCTGCTCTGATTTGAAATCTGACATAGATGTAAAGTTTAAATTTAAGCAAACACAATTTTGAAATGACTTGCATGCCATTTCAAAATTGCACATGGAGATCATTGATGGTGCACCAGCACAATTTCCTCTGTGAGCTATCATGAGCTGTTTTGTAAATAGTTGCCCGTTGAAAATGTGACGAAGATTTAGATGTCCTTAAAATAGAGCTCTTATCAGCCTCTGTGACGTCTTCTGAAGTTAAAGTTGTTTTAAAGCAGCATAGTTCATCTGTGTCCTTTGACCCTCTCAAACTAGCCTTTCGTTTTAACTCTAGGATCAGTTAATTTGGATTTTTATGAACAGATGCCATGAGAGTTAATTGTTGTGGGCATGAAGTACCTCCTATATTATTTCTGTGCATAACCCTAGCAGTGTGAAACTCTTCAAAAACATTGATAGAAAGAACTTTTTGAGCTCCTGTTCTTTTTTTTCTGCAAGTGGAAACCAACTAAAGTTTGGTAAGCAATCAGATGAAGTCCTGATTGACCTGTCACACAACTGAAAAAAAATTAATGGTGTTTCATTGATCTTGGTAACATCACCACTACATTTGAATGTATTCGATTGCAGTGCATTTTAAGAGCTGAAAAGCTTTTGGTATGAAGCATAGACATACTGAAGAGTATACTGTTGCGTTTCAAATTTGCACCAACTTCTTTACCAGAAGCATTTCATGTATTCTGTGAATGTTTGTTCCCAGATCACCAACATGGAAGACGATCCTAACTGGTACACAGCTGAGCTCCACAACAGGAAAGGCTTTGTGCCAAAAAACTACATCAACCTGAGGCCACATGCGTAAGCTCACACACACACAAGTATGCCTGTATATTATGCCCCCACAAATCCTCGGCTCTTCTGTAAATTGGGTGAATGCGTTTCACACATCCAGCGCCGGTCTATCTAACCGCTCATCAGTCAGTGAACGTGTGCAGCGGGTAGCTCCAGGCGCTCTGTGCTCCGCTTTGGACATCTGCACTCTGGCATAAGGCAGAATACCCAAGGGGACGCTCTCACTTTATGCCTTACATAAGCCCACAATCCAGCCGTCTGTGTGTAGTGTGTGTGTGTGTGCATGTCTTTTAGTGCTAATCTGCTCATATACCCCATGTTTCCATCAGATGCTTGGACACCAGCTGGGTTGTACATTCAGTGTGACAAACACCAAACTGACTACAAAACAAGTAGCTCAGCTGTGGTTTATTAGTGAACACTGGAGCCTGATTCAATTGGAATAATGTTTGTGAACACCCTTAGGAGAAATTTGTATAGATCTTTTTCAGTTTCTCCCTTCTCGCTCACAATAATGTGAAGTATAAAGAATAAATGTTGTAATGTGACAAGAGCTACTAAGAACGCCCAAGAAATTAATTTCGCTCTGGTGTTTATAGTTTTGTTTTACTAATCTGGTTCATAAGAGCTGATTTTCTTTTCTTGGAAGCCTTACTTCCAAGCAACTCACTCTAGCAAGCCGGCAAAAACTTTGATATAAAATGACAGCGTTACTCACCCTACACAGTTGACAGCCATATTTCCACTTTTTTGCGATTTGTTTTAAGTGCAAATTTAGCATCTTGTTTCAAAAATAACTTCACAAACTCATTTTATCTTTTTCTCGTTTCTCTTGTAAGTACCTGTCAGCCCTTTTTTTTCCTTTGAAATTCTCTGCAGTTTCAGGGTTGGTACTTATGCACTAACAGTTTGTTTTTCAAGTGTGAGTAATTTCTGGTACAGGAGTTTCTCAGTGCAGCATACCTCCGTATCTACAGTCCCTTACAAATAAATACTCAATTTTCAGTCTTGAATTAGTGGCAAGACTAGACTGGACTTTGATTGGGCAATTTCAACATATTTATATGGCTTTTATCCAGTCAGATGGCTTTCTTTAAATATTGATGTTTTATGCTACATTTTCATAAAAGACAGTTTTGTAGAGGGTTTAGAAGGATGTTAATACTCTTTGATGGTTTGCAGTTTTTCCATACCCAACATCTATTTTTGGTGGTGAGTTGAATAGTGTCCTTCAAGGTAATTTTATGAGGAAGCATAAGAGTAGATGGGGCTGATTACAAGTAGTCAGTGAACGTTTCCAACTTTTATATACACAATAAAATTCAAACCAATAATTTCCCTTCCTCTTCAAAATATATGCAGTAGTTTGGTCTCTCACGTAAAATTCTATTGACACTCACTGAAGTTTTATGTAAAACATGCTCCATTGAAAAGAATATTTTGTCGGTGTGTTGCAACATTTACATTGGTGATATCTTTCTTTGTCTGCCGTGTTTTTCTGTCTATCCTCCAGATGGTTCGCAGGGCGGATATCTCGCGGCGTGGCGGAGAGTCGGCTGAGACACAGAGAGTGTGGAGCCTTCCTCGTCAGGGAGAGTGAAAGCGCTCCTGGAGAGTTTTCAATGTCTGTCAGGTATGAGATAAATGCTTTCAAATTACATGAAAACCATGGGATACCCAGTTTTTCCTTATATTTTTCATTAGGCAATGAACTTTTGCTGGCTCCCTGTAGCTCAGAGAATAGACTTTTAAAGTACTTTTGTTAGTTTTTAAACCACTGAACGGCTCAGCACCACACTACTGAAAACCCCCCACCTGTTTAGAGCTGCTATTGAGTAAATGAAACATTGATCAACATATTTTGATGCGTATGATTTTGATGATGGCACTCATCAAAATTTAACGTTTGTTCGATTGTTGACTGTCTGGTGTCTTCTTTGTGACTTTGTAATTTTGTGTTTTTGTCATCTAAAGCACTGTGAACTGGCTTGCTGCTGAAATGTGTTATATAAATTGATTGACTGATTGATAGGCAGCTGAGAGATCATGACTTAATTAAAAGAAATGCAATGAATTAAATAGGTCAATCTGAGCACTTTCTGTTAGCTTGATTTTCCCTCGTTTTCTTTCCTTTGGTTGGTTCAGGGAAATATGGAGAGAAAGGGGGGTTTAGAAGATGAGGTGTGAAGACAAGGCAGAGGGTAAAATTGAAGATTTGCCACCCTTCTGGGCTGATGTGACTTAATCTTGTCTGGCACAACATCTGGAGCTGCTGGTGCAGCTGTACGTTTGGCGTTGTCAGAGCGGGGAGGTGGTGGTGGTGGGTGACGATGAGGGATGCAGCTGAGCCTTAATACTGGACCAGAGGGACAATATGCAATATTGGATGTGGAGAGCCTTTCTGGTTGGCAGATCACTGGGATATAAGAAAATTGAAAAATTTGGATAAGGGTCTTTTGCAGCATATTTCTTTCTGTCAATATTTGTCGTAGAACATGGAAGAAGAGCATGGCACCTTGTTAAAAAACAATAAATCTGTCATAAGGGGACAGGAATGGTTTCGATGCCAACTTTTTTTGAGTTGTTGATCAAAAATGTCTGACAGGCTCCAGTTGATGACTGGTGCAGCAGCTTGGAAAATGGGTCAGGCGTTGTCTGTACGGTTTTTGTGAACTGACAGCGCTGCTGCCAGAGGAGGCGTCTTAGTGGCAGTAACCGTAGAGATCCCAGTCTCAGCTCGGCTTGGTTCAACTTTGATGTCCATTCTAGAGCAGAGTGGATTAGGCTTGTTTTCTTGTTGAAATCTGTTGCTAAAGATATGTTTTTACAACAGACTGCAAATGATTAAAAACATCAAAATGTTGTTACAATACATATAGCTCATTTGAAAAGTGGTTACCTCACCATGACAATATAAGTATGATCCGCACTTTATCTATGCCAAGGTTCTAGACTTGACAATGATTTTGTGAGGATATGGATTTTTGTATGTGTTTTTCTGTTAATTTAGTTCCTGTGTAGTCTCGTCTTCCCCTTGCTTGTCTCCAGCTCTGGAATGGTGGACCAGATCTTTATGGACTAGAGCTGCTGAGAGGGTAACTGGATTTCAATAGTCTGGCCCACATGTGTTTAGTTGACCTGTAGAGGGATGTGCCTTGGGCCTTTTGTTTTGGGTTCTTGCTAAAGTATGAGGGGCCATTTGGTTTTAGGTCTTCGGTATACATCCTCAAAGTAGTTTCCTCTGTAGGAAGCTACTTTGACTAAGCTCAATTGTACAAATAAGGAGTATCCCTTTCTAGATCTAAAGTCTGTGCTTGTCCATGTTGAAAGGGATCAAGTCAGGCTGATCCTGGTATCTGATCAGAATAACACCTGGATGTCTTCCCTTTGAGGGTTTTCTGAGAACATCACACTGGCAGAACACCCTGAGGCAGACACACAAGTAGCTGAAAGGACTAAACTTATCCCATCTTCAGAATACCTTGAGATCCACTGAGGAGTGACTGTACAGAGAGGAATATCAATGTTTCCCTCCTGGACTTGTGACTGCTTGTCTTTAACAGGTGGACAACAATAGACTGACGAATGGCACAATACTGAATAGTGTTTCGTATTATGTTCATAATTGATTATACACACATTAGAAACTTCCCAAAACTGAAATAATAACATTCTGAATATATATTTAATTCACATCACTAACAATGGACAATTGTCTTAACTGGAAAAACCAGTGTTGACAGACAGTAAACAACAAGGACATGGTCTTTGCGTGCCTTTTTTAAAACTTTGGTTAGAGTGGGCGTAATTGAGATTTGATGTGTAGAAACAGCACATGGGGCCTGAAGTCTAAACTTCAGGAACTTTTAAAAGGCAGAATTCAGGTAGAGGGACTTTCTGCAGAACATGCCAGTGAAACTGTCCCTGTTGGCTCTTTAGTGTAGGTACGCCAACCCCAACTTTCATAGATACAGAGATCTTTTTTTCCCTCCCTTGGACAGTTTCCCAATTTTCTTTGACTCAGCAGCAGATGTACCCAAAGGATAGCTTTGGTGTGTTTTTTTTGCACTTGCACAATGCCGGAAATTAGGTCTTTGCTCTTCTCTGTGCATACTTTGTTCCATTTCCTCGTGCTCTTGGCATTTGCTTCCAATATCTGTCCTTCCAAGTAAATGTAGCTGACTGAGCGTATCGACCTTGTACAGTCTCTTTGAGAAGACTAACTGCATCAAGATAAAGCAATTACACTTCAAGCAGGAAATGTTCCACACACACGACTGTATTTTTTCCTGTTTTCTTTAACTGTTACCCCTTCGGTTTGAACAATGCCATGGTCAAGTCATGAACTCTGGGACACAGGTGCAACCAAACAAGTACAAACTGGTTTCCTGTTGCCTTTTTCCTGTACTAGTTGAAGGTCATGTGAAACAAAGGAAATTTTATCCCCTTTAAAAGTGGATTCCTGTTTCCATAAGCCAAATGGGTCTCTGACACATTGTGCTTTTAAAAATCTGTGTACTGCTAGAGCTCAACACATGAACTCTGTTTATCTAAGAAGGGAAGCCTGTCTGTGAGATTATTATTGTTGAAAACTTAAAACACATCATCCCTATTGATGATGCAGCCTTATTGCAGAATGCATACAAGACAAAAACGTAAAATATTATCTAAATGTCTATTAATGTGTTTTAATAAAAAAAAAAATTCTCACACAGTAATATATTTAAAACACTTATTATTGTTAATTTTGATGGTTGTAGCTGTTTAAGCTAATAGTAATATAAAAATTAAATTTGAAGAAATTATTTTACATTAGTATAATTAAAGATTTTTAAAAAATGCACAAGTATTATGATATTGTCTACACAACCATAAGGAAGATTGCTATATTGACAGTTGTCCAGCAGAAAGTCAATGGCATTCCCCACGAGGAGAGCAAGTCACTAAAGGTTATTACCACACAAGCAATCTGTTCAGAGGGCCGCAACCAATCATATTATTAAAAAAGTTAAGTGGAAGGAAAAATGTGGTAGGCAAAGGTGCACAAGCAGTGTAAATAATTTTAGGCTTATCCATCCATCCATCCATTTTCTGTTCACCCTTGTCCCTTAATGGGGTCGGGAGGGTTGCTGGTGCCCATCTCCAGCTACGTTCCGGGTGAGAGGCGGGGTACACCCTGGACAGGTCACCAGTCTGTCGCAGGGAATTTTAGGCTGGAAGTATAAACAAAGCCCATTGAAAAGTTGAATTATATTATTGAGATGTTAAGAGACACCAAACCCAACATTGATTAAGGGCTCAAGCTCAATATCAAAGCAACCTGGGCTCTTTTAATAGTTCGGCAGGGCCACAGGTCGATCGCCTCCGTGTATCAACAAAATAATGGCGCAATGTATGAAAACAGAACTCAAGTGTTAAGACAACAAACTGTAGAAGCTTGTTGATACTTTGAAAAATGTAATGTATAAAAAAAAAGAAAAAAAAAAGGCAATTTTTGAATACCAACACCATAAAGCGTCCTTGAGTATGACTGTCTTCCATTTGCTTAGGCCCTGCAAAGACAGAACTGGATCTGGTTGTTCACTGGGCTTGTCATCCATCATCATTAGGCTCGTATTAGAGACATTACTCCAAAGTGGAGCTGTTAACGAAAGCTGACCCTCCGAGCTAAGCCTATGTTACAGTTACATACTGTAAGCTTCTCTCAGCTTTGAGTAACACACAGTGAGTTCAGTATGAATATCATGACTTGAGGGGCAATTTCACACTTGACGGCCCTCAGGAAAAAAAAAAAAAAGAATAAATTAAGGCATGTGGAGAAATCGTGTCATGAAATGAAAATGTAAGCAAGTTATTGTTATGTAACCTTCTCTTGGTGTGTGTAAGAAATGCTGATTTTTCCTCTAAGTTGTATTTTGCCTAACTGGTCTTAAATCAATTATATTTAGCCAATTTTAGAAACACTTTTAAATCTCAAGTCAGGACCCCTGAAGCACTATTCTTGAGTATGCGTGCATGCCCATTAGACCATGAACAGAAATAGATCCAATGAGACCAGAGCTAAATGGAAGAACCCTGTTGCAGTAGCAGAAGCGATGTCTATGTGTCGCTGGCAAATGGGTGTATTTAAATCAGATTCGTGTTTTTCCAAGCCATGCTGTATTCTGTCTGGTGCTTCAAGCAATTAATTGCTTAAAATAGTAAACAGTGCTAGACTTAGAATTCTAGTTGTATACAAAAACTTGCATATTTATGTGAGGCCATGAATACTTATTGTTCTATTTTATAATTCTACTCACTACTGGGAGACCAATTCCCATCTTAAGTCATTTCTGGGTCGACACACAATTTGGAATGGAAACATTCATTTCAAATACAAAGCAAAGTAAACAGCAACAAAGACGAAGCGCAGATTTGCACATATCAGAGTGTGAAATTGAGATAGTTAAGAAGGGGAAATTATATTTGTATTGGTAGGTTTTGGTTATGGTATCACTGACAGAGCAGAACCGCTTTAGTGGAGGAAAACTGAAACAAAAGCAATCAGCTTTGTTAGCTCAGAGAAATGAAATCTGCAGGATATGAATGAAATGATCGGATTATAAACAGGGGGCCAAAAAGCTCTGCAGCTTATGCACAGCATCAAGTCTTTGGCAGAAATTCATCACACCGCTAAAGAAATAGAACCCTAAGCAACCAACTATCAGAAATGATGTGTTAAAACTTACCTTCTTTCAAAGACTATGTAACAACCACAGTGGTAGTTCTGCATAAATGTCATGCCATGGGCAAGCACTTCCTTCTGCAGCCTAAGCACAATCAACACACACGGCAAAGACCATTTTGCAAACAAAAATAGAGAACAAAAGAAAAAAACAACACTTTTTGTTATCTAAGAAACAGTCAGAACAAAACAACATTAATTAATAGATAAATAAAATCTGCTCAAGGGCAACTGAGAAATACGCTCTTTTTGTTTGTTCTGCAGCATTTCCACCCTTAGGCTGTGCTGCCTTGGGCACAAAGTCATCCCATCCAGAGCAGAAACCTTTAGGCATTCCTGTTACACTCAACTGAAGTTGGTTTGCCTAGCGCAACCATAGGTGAAAAGTGATTTATCAAGAAACAAAAAACATGTTTTCCAAGATCTAAACTTTACCTTATTTCTTATTTAACAGTGTTTTTTATTCCTACTTGATTATGTCTGCTCTAAGAATCTTCAGTTTCTTAAAAATACTGTATTGACCCCAAAGGTGATAAATCAAATATTGATCACAAATGGAAATCAAATCAAAAATATAAAAAAAGTAAATAAATAAACGTGAGTCACATTTGAGATTAAAGAAGGCTGTGGTTAAACAGAGTGTTTTAATAAAATAAGGAGAACTTAGAGGCAGAAATGCAGGAAGAGTGGGAATGCAGGTGGTGGACAGAGGAGACCAGTAACAAATGAAGAAAACCAGTGAGCTTATTACTGAGGTAGGAGTGGGTGGAAAATGACAAAGGAACCATGAAGTAATAAGAGTTGATGAGGAACAGCTGTGGCAGAATGAAAGTGAAACTGACGGCGAGAGACTAATTAACACAAGGAGCTGAGCTAAGACTCAGAGAAACTACAAAAAGGAAAAGATTTAAGAGAACTACATCCAATTTTAAGAACTAAACACAGAAACTATATGGGAATGCCATTCTAAAAAAAATACACGTAGAAATCAATATGGTAAGACATTAGAAACATAAATGAATAAGGAAATACTTAAAGTTGAACACAAACAGAATCAAAAACACAAATAACTGCAGATCATGACAACCTGTGAACATATGGACTGAATTTTGTAACCAAAAAGTATGTGCAGGATTTCAGTGTGTACCCTGATGTGGCTCAGCTTGTTGGTTCAGCTTCATTAAACAGGTGGACATTAGTATTGCTAGGTAGTGTATGGATGTTGTTAAGAATAAAAGAAGTTCTTCTCTCATTCCCCCGGGCTCATGATGTCACGTGTATCAGCAAACCACAAAGACAACAGACTGTTGTTCAACATCAGACATATTCAGAGTTTATTCAGAAACTTAAAAGTGTGTTAATCAGTTGACAGAGGGAGCCCAAGATTAAAAAATAAAAATGTTCCCTGCTTGCTCTTGGGCTTGAAAATATATTCCCGCAAAAAGCCTTTTCTTTTGGCCAACATTTCTAGCCATGAGCCATAAAATGCAGTTGTATTCTTTTATTGTTACTGCTGGTATGGTTCACTCTTTGAATTCCTCAGTGTGACCCCGGCCGATCAATAGTAAAATTTAATATCACAGTTCAGTGATCAAAGCACTGAAAGGTAGTGATAGAAATAGACAGAAAGAGACAACACAGAAAAAGTATTGAGTTCGATTTAGAGCGAAGGTGCAAGCATTGTGGATGAAATAGATACATGGATTTGGTGGATGATGCAAGTCTGCATTTCACTGAAACTGAAATATGACCAAGTCTGCAGAAAGTCCTGAATCTTCTTTTAACCTTTGCCTTCAATTTTGGGTCATATTCTTTTAGTGTTGGATTTTTTTCTGGATTAGGAAAATCAGTGCAACATCACCTGAATTCATTTCAGGCCTTTTATTTTTTTTAAATCCCCTCTATGGTTGCCAATGAGCCACAATTCCGACTTCTTATTCCCTCTCTTAACATGTTTCATTATTCTCATCTCCAGGTCTCAGTGGACAAAACAAACTCATACACACATCCTCCCTTTCTTCCCCCACTCAGCTATTGAAACAGGTGATGCCTTATTAATGCTACAAGTGTCTTGAGCCCCCCCACCATGACACCCATAGCTGGCGTACAAGGGCAGACTGACATGCCAAAATGCTACGTCTCCAACAGATGAAATACAGTAGAGACTTAGCATACACATGGACACACACGCTTTGGTTGGCACAAACGTGCAATGTAATCTGCGATTTCCAGCACATAAGACTCTCTGTTGCACTCGACACAGTCACAGAGTTGCATTGACAGCTGGAGGTGTCTGTGTGGTCAAGCGAAATATTCCACACATCTGCGCAGCAACTTAGGAGGGGAACAGCAGATCAGTAAGAGAGAGGCTGGCAGAATCTAAAGAGAGACAACAAGAACAGGGAAGTGAGAACAGACTGACGGCAGAATGCAATAGCAAGGCGGACCATTGACCTTCACGCCAACCGGATTTCGCCGGTGCAAGGCAAAAGTTTCAAAAATAACTTGTCTTCTTCCACAGTGCGTCTATCCGCTCTATCTCTACATCTATTTCATTTTCTCTCTTTCATTCATCCATCCACACTCTGTCCTTCATTTCCTTTCACTTGGAGAGAGAACACAATCTCTCCATCGCTGAGAGCCCTAATTACAGTGGATCGGAGAGATGAGACAGCACTGGCTGAGAATGTGCTGGGAGTGCTTGTAATCCAGAGGAGACAGATGTGTTCTGCATTATTACAGCTAACTGCTTCTCCACCGTCTCTGGATGTTAATTATCAAAATTGTCAATGTGATTCTGAGCAACATAACACATTCTTGCTTCCTTTTTTCTACATATTTTTCTTTAGCTCTTTGCAAACAATTGCTAACCACTGTACTGTCTAAAAAGAAAAACATGATACTCGCAAAGACTAAGTGGAACTTATAGGGCAACGAATGATCTACAGTGTGAAAAAAAGTTGCTTGCTCATTATTTTCCCCTTAAAGCTCATTGCAAGTATTTCACTAAATGTGTGTATTCATGCAGAAGTTATACAGTGCATAGCAAATTAGGAGCGTGAAGTTTAGTATTAATGGCAAATAAATGTTTGATTTGATTCTGGTCAGTTGGATGGAGCAGATTATGCATCATTAAACTTTTTCTGTCTCCTGTCCAGAGATAGCAAAATTTTAAAGAACTTGATGGCATAAAGCAGAGAAAGGGCGATGAACTATGAAATCCGGCCAATGGCGAAAACAACATCCCACAGAGAGGGCGCAGCAGAGAACTCTTGTTGGTGCTAAAAATGATACTTCTGATCTAAATACGCGGATTGAATGAGTGTTAGAGTGCCTTGGATCTAAACGAATCAAGGCAAGAAAAACCCAGATCCAGATAGAGAAGTGTGATAGAAGTCTGATGATGGAAGAGAGCATGAAACCCATGGCTAAAGCACGAGGAAAGAGGGACAGATGGTGCTCGCTATTTGGTGCAAAGATGGAAAACAATGAATATTTTTAACATAAAGTCACCCTGTTGAGCGAGGTGGAGGAGTAGCTGAGAAACATCCAATCATGAGGCAGGTTTTTCACAGAGCTCAGAGTCTGAATAAAAAAAGATATTCTGGGTCATCAAAAGTGATGCAAGAGGAGATCCGATCGCATTGATGAGCATAAAAACATTTAGCTTGACTTGTTTATCGATATAAAGAATAAATCCATAACATTCTATCACTGAAATTAGATTGAAAAAAAAAGAGATATGGTAACAAGGACTTTGCCACTGTTTTTATTTATTTAATTTTTTTTTTTCTCATGTGTGATGACATTTTAAAAGTCATTAACATAAGCCTAACACACACACACTCACGCCAGCACCCCTCCTCTGTGATGTGTTTAGAAATATGGGGGTGTTGTGCTGATTCCCACTGCATATTTGAAGCAGTTATATAAGCACATAATCACAGAGAGATGTCCAGATTTCTAAAGATAAGCTTGCAAGTTACTTAGCAACCTCCACAAAGCAGGACAAGGGAGCAGGTGATTGCCAATTTCTCCTGGCCAAACTCTTTTAATTATCACAACAAGGCACGCACTTCAACACCGCGGCTATTTTTATCTGTGTCACTGGGTGCGATTTATCATTATTCAGCTGCATGAAAGCACGCCGGGCTCTCAGTAGACCCTTATTCATCAAAAATATTTCAGGAAATGTTGGCAGCTGCTTGGTGCAAACTGCCACAGATAAACCACAGACCTCTGTTTAGCTCTACACTCGCTGTGTTTTGGGTGTGCTGAAACTATGACCAAGTTAGAAAACACTTGGTTGGCATGATCTGCTCTGCACAAAATTCTCGAAACCCACTGGGTAGCCCGGGTAAATGTCATTGTGTGCTCTTTCAGCACCATGAAATGACACACATGCACACTCACCCACACACACACACTAAAAGCAAAGGTTGAATTATTAATTGCATTCACCTCCTCACAATTGATTCACACTTTCAGGTTTTTGTCTTTCTTTCTTGTTTTGTTGGAAAGTTTTGAAAGTTGTTTTATTTCAAAGCAGCCTGCGATCTAAATTCAATTGACAACTAAACTAAATGTGAAATAAGGTCACTGCGTTTCTTTTTCTTTTCTTTTTTTAAGGGATAAACATATAAGACTGCACTGAATGCATGCCAGCTCCAACAGCTGACAGCTGTGCAGCCAGAGGGAAATCTCTGCAGACTAAAGGCCAATAGTGTTGGTATCTTTCCAAAGCTGGACCTGAAAGAATTGTTTGCCAAAAACAACTTGTGATGTGAAGACACTCTTTTTAGTCCAAATGGGTTTCAATCTTGACTTTTGGTGTTGGAAGCTGGGGGCCAACTTGATTGCAGCTCCCCCTTGTGGTAGCCTATATAGCAGCCAAGCTCACCGCTGGTATAGAGGAGAAGGCAAAAAAAAAAAAAAATGTTTTTTAGATACTGCTAGCAAAATTAGAGATTTGTCTGCATTAAAAAAAATCTAGATTAGGTAGGTTTTCAATATCTATAAGAGGCAGTAGTCATCCATCCTTTTTCACTTATTGAATATTTGGGTTGTGGCTGTAAAACACCAAGAGGGGAAACAAGATTCCTCAGACTGAGCCCGGCCACCCTATGGAGGAAACTCGTTTTGGCCACTTCTGTCCAGAATCTTTGGGTCAGTGTCCACATCCCATGAATGTAGTCGAGGTTTAAAACATGGATGGAATGGAAAATTCAAATATTTGCTTTTCATCGCAACTCTTTCTTCACCACACCCTAATTTGTCTATGCATACTTGAACGCCATCCTGCCATCATTCATGAACAAGATACTTCAACTCTTCTTCGGACTTGTATTTAGCGAATTATCCCTCAGGCTTTGAGTAGTAACTCATTTTATGGTTATGCATCTTATGAAATAACAAAGTTGGATTAGCACTGCAGCACAGCTGATGGCTACAGGAAGTCAGAAAAGCAGAGGTAATGAATTAAGAACTTTCATAAGTGAAATTAAGTTAGACAATGAATTTTGGGATTGTCTGTTTATTTATTTCTACCTTGTTGTTGCCATTTCAAGATGACTTTACTGTGTATTGTTTTCAATATTGGCACTGCGATGGATGCTGACAGTTTGTCAATGAGAAGCACTTAATTTGGCCTCTACTTTGCTCTTTCACAGTTACGGGGACCACGTCCAGCATTTCAAGGTGCTGCAGGACCGCTGCAGTCAGTACTACGTGTGGGACGAGGCCTTCTCCTCCCTCAACGAGCTGGTGGAGTTTTACCACAGCAACAGCATTGCTAAGGAGAGGACAGTGTTTCTGAGAGACCCCGAGCAATTCGCCAGGGTGAGCATATATGACTCATTGTTTCTTTCTATTTGCCTAGCTTTTACTTAACCATGGCAACCATGGAAATTTATGCTTTTCTTCAGCATTTCAAGCCCAATTTGAACAAGTTAGTTTAGAATTTTAAATATATTTATTGTCTTCTTTAAAAAATAGCCATCTACATAAGTCTGTAGAGTTCATTTTTTCACTATGCTCACCAAACCATAAAAAGAACATCTGCTCCCATCAGCTATCTTCATCACACTTCTTTGTGCTCACACTCATCAAGAATCAGATGAAACCTTGCGATGCAGTAAAGTAATTACTGTCTGATGTCCTAAAGGTGTAAGCAAACACATAACTTACAAGGCTCATTTTTCATCTTGCTTCAACTTCGAGGCACGAGCTTTAAGTAATGGAGCTGGCAGATCCAGGAGCGCTCCATATGCTCGGCGACTGCAGCAGCAGAGTTTGATCCAAAGGTGCTGCTTGTAACGAAAGATCACAGAAATCATTCAGTGTCCGTCGCTGAGATGACAGAACGCGACACGGGCGAGGAAAAGCGATTTTTTTCTTTATTTTTCTTTTTTAAGCGACCAGCAAACGAGCTTTCTCTCATGCAAAAGAATAAATTAGCTTCCTATATTTACACTTCAACACATTTCACCCCCCCGGGACGCCCACTGTCAGACCTTCTTCTACTCCTACATAGACATATATAGATACATGTATGCGGTGGCGTTCCCGTGGGGAAAAGGTGATGATTAGACTGGCGTTAGAAGACAAGCTGGCACTGCATGGCAGCTATTCCTGTCAGTAGCAGACGAGCTGCACCCGTAGGCTTACGCAGTCACTACAGATGCTTTTTGATCCACAGCGGTGCTGAGAGCGCGTTGGTATCACTCTAGCGATGTCAGAGTGGAAATACTCATCAGGTTACATTTATTCCTCTTAGCTGACATGTGAGATCAGGACCCAGCTTATTGGAGGTAATTTATTAAGTGGCTGCTGTACGCCTGTTTACATGAGAGTTGAATGAAAAGTATGGGGTTTATATTAGAATGAATTTGTGCCTTTTGGCCTTTTTCCTGATGGTTTAGTACAAGTTGTGTTTTTCCATAAGGGAAACATTAGCTCTGAAGATGAAAATAGGAGCACAGGATTCAATTCAAATCAGTTTGCTTATACATTTATACAGCGCCAATTCAGAGTATATTTTACATATTGTCACTTTATAAGAAAATCATAATCGGCCTTTCTCAATAGCTATCACAGCGTGTAGACCTAAATAATAAAGATAATTATTCATTTAAACCACAAAAAAGTGTGAGATTATGCAAGGACACATTCATTTACTTTTGGTGTTTTATACATCTTTAACACGGGTGTCGATATGTGGGGCCTGCAATGTGACCTTGAGTAGAATGAAGCTTCACAGACATGAACTACAGTGTTAAGTTGAAACAACACAGTGATAAAAGTCTTCCAGAATGCATTTTTAGCCTACATAAGTTCAAAAACTACTGCTTCTAACTGGCTGTAATTAAATATATCACAATGATTTGCATAGTAAGATAACCATGTTGCTGCACTCACGTTAAGTCAGAGTCAAACAGCAGGTGACAGGGAGCATAAATGTCATATGACTCATTAGAGCTTGATCTCATACACTCATGATGACGAGCTAATCATGCTGGGGTTAAAAACTAAATATAAAATCCCTGTTTTCCTGTGTGGTCGCCTTTAACAGAGCACAGAAGATCAGTTGGTTTTATAGTGATTAACTTTGGTCCCATAAACCTCAGGAAGCCATGATGTATTGTTAAATGAATCCCTCCAGTAACACAAATCCATTTTCTCTTTGGATTTGATTTAGATTTTAATGAGAAAAAAAATATGATCTGAAGAAAATATGGATTATTAGAGAAGACAAATTAGCTTCTCTGATTTGGTCCATAATCCAGCTGATGAGATAAAAAGCTCTTCATTTGTATTTTAGGATGGCTGTGTGCCATCCTAAAATACACACAGCCATCTTAAGCGATGTTTCTACATCGCTTGCTCTTAAAAAAAAATCTATTTTTGACATCATGTGTGACAGCATGAGATGTTTTTATTGCAAATTGGAATAACTTTCAATGATGTATGGCAGATATAAGGCTTGTTAGAGAGGAGTAGCATCATGATCAGCGGAGCAGGCCCTCAACTGAACAAGCCAGCAGAGAGAAAGCACAGAATGTTGTGTGCCTGGAGATGGAGGCAGTGATGTTAGGGTGGATTGTTTACAACTGCAAGTACACAAGAACTATTTACCCTAGGCTGTTTGTATTTTTCGCCATCTCCGTTACAACATTTACTCCTGGCGTTGGTGACGGATGAGATGATTTAGTCCAGATCATGGAAGAGATGGATCTGTTGCAAAACGTCCATCCATCTGGTGCATAGCCTGAGATACATCACTGTGGGATTTGTTTTGCTAACCCGGCGAGATCGCTATCACAATGTCACCTTTCTAAAATTATGGCCTAATGATTTTTTTTTTTTTTTTTCTTTACAAAGGTTACTACATAAATGGCCACAAAACTTGCAACATGACTTGACGCATGACTCACTGCTCATGCAGTTCCCACACTCTCGTCTCTTGGCTTGGCTTACAAGAAAATCTCAATGCAAACAGCTTTTATTTTAGCTGAAGGTTGTTCATGGACTGGAACTACCGGTTCTGGCTCAGGTTGTCGGATGTCTTGGTGGTTCCTATCCTTGAATCCGAAACCATGTTGATTACAGAATGAAATACTTCAACGGAAAGTGAGACGAGCGCTTAGGACTGTCTTTTATTCCAGACATGATACTATGCTACGACGAAAGCTGTTTTCACGTTTCAAAAATGTAATCTTCTCGTTGTATAAACAAACATTTCAAGGTTAAGCGCCTAAAACAATAATCAAAGTTTAAAGCTACAACAAATTTTGGATTATTGGGAATCTTTATCAAATTTCTGAATGATCAAAATTGGACGATACAGAAAAAAAAACTTTGACAAGAATTGACCAAAGATTTTATATATGGCAAGCATACGTTGATGTGTTAACAGAAGCAGGAATAGACTACAGGAAAAACTCTTCACTTATATCCTCTGAACAAGAGGAACATAGTTTTGTTTTTGTAAGTCTGCTGTGCATGATTTACATAAATTGTTATGCTAAAATAAATTATTTTAACAAGCAGGCAAAGAGGTTAAGAATACTTGAACTCCAGTCCGAAAAAGCAAACAGAGGTCGCCTCCAGAGAAAACCTGTCACAACTCATAATAATTTAAGATTTTTTTTTTTAAATTTGTTTTATTTTTAACGCACTCGCATCTTTCTGAACCTTGTTAGGTCCGCGTCTTCCCAAAGCAGCTCAAAAACACGATCCGCGTATATCAAGGAGCCTTGTCTGTACTGATGCCATCTGTTATTTCAGTCCTGCAGATGCGTCTGGCCGCAGCTCAACAATTTTTTTTCTCCTTTACATATCAACCATGGCCTTAAAAAGAAGCTCCCATTGGAGTGCGTGCAGGAAAAGGAGAAGAAAGGAAAAGGCGCTGGTGTAGCCCGCAGATAGCCAGTCACTGCGGCTTTGTAGCATTTTGAAGATGATCGGATAAGGAAGCAATGTTGGAAGACTTTTTTTTTAACAAAACTTTGTTATAAAATCTTTCCTCTTCCCCATTTAATTTGTATTCTGTGTCTATAAAATGTAAAGAAAAAGTAGTAATAATGGCAAAGAATATAAAATGTGTTGATTACAGGGGCTGTATGCTCATCTGAAGATGATCCACATATATTGATCTTTGAGATGGGGGAGATTTACTGCAGTAAATCTGGTCCCTCAGACTCAGACAGCTCTTTTCACCCCAATGTTATGAAACGCAATTGTGTGACATTTATGAAGGCTGGTCTTAAGCTTTCTATCAACTTTCTTAAATCCTGCATTTTATATTTCAGATCTAGTTATTGATGTGCAATAATAAGAGTGAAATACAGGGCTTTTGTTTTTTTCTTTACAGTTTTCAAGAGCAGCCAAACTGTTGCTTTTATAGCCAGATGATGTTCAGATGAAAACGACTGGTTTTAAACTCCCAGAAAAAGCGTTCCGTTCTACTAGCCAGACTTATTGCGAATATGATTCTTATTTAAAAATTTGCCTCATGATCATACTGTGTGTTTCAAGTGGCTCGGAAGGGAATGCGTTCAGTTCTCGTAACGGGGACATCTGGAGCAGGTGCACGGGAGGAATTTAGCTGTAGGGCGCCGCGATGGTGCTTAAACACACAAAAATGAAAGTTGTCACATGGGAGACTGGTAAAATGTACGACCTAAATAGAGTGGCAGTCTGATTCAATCCAGCGGGAGCCACTGATGCAAGAAAATAAATCACTGTGTTTCCTGATAAGACAGTGTTTTTAATAAATGGCAATTAATGTGTGTTGAAACTGAGTAGACTGAGTTAGCTTAGTTCAGAGTTGCAACATCTTTGTGTGGTTTATTAATGACCTTGACTTGACTTTACTCACCGCTCTACAGCAAGGTGAAATCTTTCCATAAAAGTCCCCTCCATCTGTTTATAACTAGCATTTTTTTTTTTCAATCTCAGTGGCCGTATGGGAGGAAAGTGAGGAGCTTTCCTTTTTTCTCTTCTGTAAAAGTAATAAAAAGACATTTTTTTCATCAGTAAATGGAAAAAATGTCATCAGTTAAATCAGAAGTCTCACAAATTGTTTATGATATATCCGGTTTTTATTTGTAAGGTTACAATCATTTGGGCTTGTAATCACAATAACATCTGCTCAGTAGTTTCAAAATTGGTTAATATATACGTTAATATTAAGTACATTAATATTGGCCACAAGGAAACAGAGTTCTTAAGCAAGGAGAGTTATTTTTTTGCTCATGCTCATAAGAAGGAAAGCCGAAACATAAACACTGTTAGCATATCCACTGAAAGAATCCTCAGTTGTTGCTCATTGTGACAAAAGATATGCATAATTCCTGAGGGAAAGTTGCTGTTTTGCTGCTAATTTAAAAAAAACAACAAAGTTAATAAAATTAAAAATCAAATAAATAAATAAAACTAAGAAAATTTGATTTATAAACCTCATTAAAAAATACTTCTGATGTTGATGAACGCCAAATCACTTAATTACAGGATTACTTTTTTCTTTGTTTCAGCTACATGGGCCAGTTTCACAGACACAAACTAACTGAACACTGCTTTAATTGCGTATCCCTCTTTTTGTATTGTCATCCCCATTGTGTTGTCAGTCCTTCCAAACTAATTCCTTCCCAGCTCATTACATGGTTCACATATTTATCTGTGCACAGCAAAATAGAAAATAATTTTCAGCCTTTTCTTTTTAATATTCTTCCCCACCTCATCCTTATTATACCTGTGTTCCTGTTCCACTACGTTTTCTTTTTCAAACAAAAACCCTCGTCAAAGCAAAAAAATTTTGACCTTTCTGTCCTGTCATGTGTCCCTCATCAGTCTGTTTTTTTTTTTTTTCTTTTCATGGCTGAAACACAAACAGGATGAAAGACTTTATTTTCTGCCTTAAATGTCATGGGTCTGAAAATGTGGAGACAAAATTAGAACAAAGACACATCCTCTTCACATTGCTGATTAAATTGTACCACTGTGAGTGCTCTTTCTGGGTTGAAGTGGATCGTGAAAAGGATGCCAAAAATTGAAGGGTCCTGTTCCTCCTTCCAACTTAACACTAATCACAAACTGGCACAGAAAAAAGAATGGGTCATTCTTTAATTACCCCCACCCCTTCTCAACACAAGGGACCCTCAAACAGCTCCAGCTTGTGTCTTACCATTCCCAACCAGCAAATGGTGCCTTGCAAAAAATATTAATATACATTGTATATTCCCCAACTTGCCAAATAACAGCCAATAAAGCGAGAACTTTATTGTGGTGGCACTTTTCAAAACCAGAAGTTTGCAATAGCTTTTAACACTGACACCCCCAGAATTTTATTTTATTTATTTTTATCAATTAGAATAGAATTGAACCGGGTTTTAAAATTTAAATATATTTTGAAAATATACTTTGAAAATTTAAAATAGTTTGTTTCATGCTTTCATGCAATAAAAAAAATTAATTAGATTTAAATTTGTTTTATTTATAAAGTGCCCTGTCACAATAACACTGTCTCAAGACAAACAGATTGAGTTTGTGTGCAGCAATATTAAAATGTAGATTTAATCATGACACAATAAAAGTTATGAATACAGGGGAGAGCTTGTGGATTTGTAACTCTGTCATTTTAAAAAAAAAATGTTTTTATTGGCTCTGTAGGCCTTTATTTGATAATGAATTGACAGGAAAGTGGGTCATGAGAGAAGGGAGAAGACATGTGGCAAAGGTCACCAGGGTATGAATCAAATCCACCACAGCTGAGTGGAGGTCTGTGGTCTCCATACGTGGGTTGTGCCCAATCCCCGCTCCACCACAGCACCCCGTAACTCTGTCTTTTGATCCTAGTTTTTGTACTTTACTCAGATTTTTTTTCTTGGTTTTGTTTCTCCTTACCTGTGCATGTGAACCACCACCTTCAGCCTGAGTACTAAATAGACAAAACTACATCCGCCTAATATCCAGAATTTTAGCAATGATACTTTGGCGCATTCACACACATGTATCCAAGCAGCATTAGTATTCCTTTCAGCCTCTCGGTTCGCTCCTAGCTCATACTGCATCCGCTCTCCTCTGCGGGAGCGCAGCCGACAGCTAAGAGGTTAGCTACGTTTAAGATGTTCCCTCCGAAAATAGCCGCTTTTATTCTGCTGCTCTTAAACTGCTTTTACTTCACCAGTCAACACAGATCAGAGGAGGCCAGCTATCAGAGGAGAAGAAAAGCACTACTTCTGTTTAAGCTCAAAGAAAACACAGCGAGACGGAGAAAACTCGCCGTCTGAGGACAGAGGAAGTGAAGGCAGTTCCTGTCAGAGCCCAGATATTTTGCTGATGTTTCTTATCACCGTTTTCTGTAGGTGTGCATATCTGACCGTCACGCTCGTCGTTCAATATTTAAAAGCGCCTTCCTGTCAGAATATAACTTTTCGAAGTTATATTCTGACATTTTTTTTAAAGTCGGAGTTGTGTAACTTTCATACTTCACGAAGATGATGAAATTTTTATGAAAGCACATGCTGCTCGTCAGCCTAGACCAGAAAGCTGCGCTGCGATCTAAAATCTTTTCCCTAATTGAGATTTGCTGTGCAACACCATCAGTTGTTTAGTAACAGCGTGCTAGATTCAAGAACTTTAATAAATCATAGGTTTTTCGAGTAGAGGGACTGAAAGAAGTTTTGTCTACACAAGGAGGAAAAAAAACAAAAAAACAATTGTTTTTCTTTCTTTGATTAGTTTGACATGTAGAAGACTGCTTGCTGCTATGCCCTCATTACTGAGAAATATTTTTAACTACAGTAAAACAGACAAACAGCTCCATATATAAACAGATGCAAGACAGATGGGAAATCTGACACCCACAGCAATAAATTTACAACTATGTTTTTCATCTCTAATGAGTCAAAATTAGAGATCTCACTCTACAGTTATATAAAGCTTTGACCTTTTGGCACCAATTTTATTCAATTCAGATTCAGCTTTAAGAGCTGCTACATGAGAAGATATAAAAAAATAATGTGTAAAATATTTTTTCTGGCCTTTCAGCTACGTGTGGCAAGTAATTATTTTACTACAAGAGGCAAAACATCCCGGCACGTGTGAGACAGTGATCGTTGTAAAACAGAGCTAATGAAATTTTGAACAAAACTAAAATAGTTTGTGGTTGATATTTTAAACTGTCTTTACAGTCTTATATTAGCAATGAGTATAATATTCTAGCATTTATCAGTAATGTTTTTCTCCCTTTAATGATTGTGTAGCTCAACGATGAATGACAGTGTCCTATTAATCCAGATAGCTTGTGCTCAGCTCATTCAAATTATACTATTAAACATTTTAAAACAAACTAAGCAAAACCCCAAAACGATTTAGACATATCAAGTGTTTTACTTTTAGACCTTATCCTAATGTCTATGGACTATTTAAACTGTAAATATCTCTTACAGAGTTCCTTACTATTCTTTACAGAATGCATACTTTTCTTAATTTGGAGATTTTTGAAAAGCCTACTAATATTTTCAAGTCTAGTTTCTTCCGTGACAGAACTTGAAAGCTAAAAATGAACAAGACACAGTAAGTTTGGTCTATTATTTTCAACCTACTGAATATCTATTGGCTCAGGGTCAATTTCTTCCTTCACCAATTTGAGAAAAGTTTCCCTAATCAGAATTTTTACTACATAAAACAGCAATAGGATTAAAACTGTAAATGGCAAAGGTATGTAATGACGAGCAGCCCCAGAAGTGTCCAGCAATGTGTTGGAGCTTGAATGTACAATCAACATGCTTCAGTTGAAAATATTCATTTCAGTAGCTTCTTCCGACTTTATTTTTAAACACCTCACTCACGCTGACTCCTCTTCCCTCAGAACCAGCTTCCACATCAAAAGCGTTGTCATACGCTCGCTAATCTGAAACAGAACATTTTACTTTTCTCTTAATAATCATAATAATTTGGCTGATTTACTAAAAGGTAAATGCATTTTTTGTTATTATTTCTGACCCAAAAAGAAAAAACAAAATACAGTTAGAGAGCAAAAACTTCATAGAAGCAGCATTCTCTTTATTCTGGACCGGGTTGTGGATGTTGAATTAAATACTACCTCTCCAAAGACGAAAAACAAAAACTATTCTGTCTGAGTTTTACCATTTCTTCAGTTGAGAGTTTTTTCTTCCAGTTCCTTTGAAATATTGTCTTTTTGGGAGAACATTTTAAAAAATAATGATGAGGAATAAAAGATCTTAACTGTAGTCTGAAGATTAAAAAATAAAAATACAGCAAGGCATAGTTATTGCAAACAATTCATTAAGTGTGTTGTCAGACTTACACTTAAATCACATTTGCTTTTTCGTCAACCTTATAATTTATTAATAATTAATTTTTTTCTGAAAACATTTCCTATTTGTAATGTTTTACAGTGGACCAACATTACATTATGAGACTTGCACAGACTCATAGTAAAAAAAAAAAAAGTTTCTTTTGTTAGCATGCTTGGAACAAAAGAAGGAAATAAAGATGCAGCATAGTCCCTTGATGTCCATAAATATTACACATTGTTCCATTTTTTTCAAATAGATATCTGAAATGACCCAAAAAGCATGGATGAAAAATGAATATTGTTAGGTCATTTTAATGAGGTATTTGCATCAGGGAAAAGTGAATATATTGAAGTTCTGTTGCTTAAAAAAGGCATTGAAAGTCATACTTCAATTGTTTTTTACATATTTTAATATCAGACAAGGCAACATTAGCAGTTTAAAAAGGCTGTTTTTCAAATTGTGGTTTAACATATTAAGGGGAAAAAAAAAAACTTCCATCCTAACTTGTCCTGTGTTAAACAAATAACTACTCCCAGAATTAGTAACTGGTTCAGCCAGTATTGGTTTCCAACTGCTGTCATCAAGCATTTTATGATGAGTAGCGATGAGTCTTTTACATCAGAGGGATGAATTTTGGCCCACTTATCACTGCTTCAGATGATTGTACTGCTGCATAATCCATGTGCACTTCAGCTAAGGGTCACAAGCTGATGACATTCTCCTTCAGGATTTTCAGCTATATATTCTGCTTCACAGAATATATAGCTGTGAAGCAGCAGAGCGGCTTCAGACCATTACGGTATCGTCACGTTTGAAATGCTGTGTTAGTTTTACTCTAAGTGTGATTGGAGCACGCCTATAGGAAAATCTACTATCTCATTAGTCCACAAAATAATTTTCCCATAAATCTTGAAGATTATCAAATGTTTGACGAATTTGACAAGACTTCTGTTATTCTTCATCAGCTCTGGTTTCGGCCCTGCGTGGCTCCCGTGGTCGCCGTTTTAGGTCCTGCAGTACTTTAGCTGTTTCTCATCTCCTTTTAAACACTGTTAAAAGATGGTGTTTAGCATCTTTTAATATATTTCACCCTCTATTTAAGTAATGTGCTGTTCTAGTCTAGCGGAAATCAGGCCTCAATGTGACCAGTTAAATTGAACTAAAAAAAAAAGCACTGGTTTATCGAAGTTAATTCATAATTTCACAAAGAAGGGTGATTAGTTTCTCCACATAGCATGAGATAAGCTTTGTATTCATTGTCTAATGCAGAGGTTCCCAAACTGGGGGGGGGGGGGGGGCAGTAAAAAAAGTTTGGGAACCACTGGTCTAATGAATAAAATTATTGTTTAAAAACTGCTTTATGGATTTTCTAAAGAACGGGTGTTCTCAGCTTCCTTAAAAATGGTTTGCAGACTACCAAATTCCCACCATTCACTACTGCAAGAGGTGGAAATTCAACTTTTCAAAATGGCATTCCACTCATGTTTTTTTCTTGTTTATAAAGGGAGTGTCTCAGCGATTTCAACAAACATTTCTCTCTCTTTCTTCTTCCCCCAGCGTCCCCATCACGCCCATGCTCTCTTCGACTTCAATCCCCACCACCCGTCGCAGCTGCGCTTCGTGCGTGGAGATGTCATCGAACTCATTGACTGCTCTGACTCGGTACGTTGGAGGGGTCGCTGTCACGGACGAGTGGGCTACTTCCCCCCTGAGTACGTCCAGCCCATTTATCAATACCAGTGACCCCATATGATGACAAAGACACGGCCATTACCCGAGGGTTCGTCCACCAGGCATCGGGACCTCAAACTTCCACCCCGTAAAAAACAAACACTGCTCTCCTTCTCCACGGCTTCCCACTGACCTCTGGAGTGAATGACTGACTGAGGCTTTAATGAACTGATTCCTCTTATGTCCAGGTCATCTCAGCTTTCACTCTCTTCCGCTTGATTCTTCATCTCAACGATAAAAGTGACAGTCAAAAACACACACAATCCCAGGCGTAATTATTTCTTTATCTTTACAAGAGTTGGTGAACCCTTGCTAATGTGACAAGTGAAGGCTTCGAGGAAGTTTTTCCCCCTCTGCACATTTTCTCCAGTATCCTTCAGAAGGACATCCAGTGAAGAGCAGAAACTCTGAGGTCGATTATTTGTAAGGAACATCTGGAGATGACGACAAACAAACCTGTCAACTTCAAAGGCCATTATATGAGAAGATTGTCTGTTACAGGAAGTTTAGATGCAAATCTGACTGAGTTTGGACTTGTTGCTTGTGTGTGGGTGTGTGTGGTATGTCTTTGTAGAGTTGATTATGAACCACTAAAGGAAGTCCCCCGTAGTGCAGTGAGGACTCGGTTATGATACAGTATTGAAAATACACTGCTTAAAATGTATTGAGCTTATTTCGTTCGCCATCCATTTCTGTATATGTATTTATTCCTACTCATATGTAATCTCTGAAAAAGCATATATTGTAAATAGAATAATTCATTACTGGAATGAAACATTTGACACAATATGAACTTGGGCTGGTCTTCCATTACTTGTTATAAGAAATCAATTAAACAAACTGATACATTTACATCTTTGAACCTGCTCTCTTATCATAAGATAAATAAAAGAAAATATTTGTCATCAGTTTGTCTTTGCAATAAGCCACAATTTAATAGCGTCACACTGAAAAAAGAGAAAATTTTGAAAAAACGTAACCAATTACATTTAAAAGATATAGAAGCATATTTTTGGCTTTAAGTAGGTTTGATTTTCATTTCTGCTAAAAACAAAGCAAAAACAACAATAAGGGGAAAAATTGGGTGATTGCAAAACAAATGGTGACAGTATACTTATCGTAAAAAGAAAATGGATCCCTTTAACATTCTGTTTTCACATTTTGGTCACTTCTATTTTATTTTTTATTCCCATTTTTTCTGTTTGTTTTTTTTATCAAACTTTTCCTCTCTGACTTTGTTGAATAAATAATGACACGCTGACATCTGTGGTGTGGGATCTTGTACACCTCAGGTGGGATTTAAATAATTGAAGGACCTGGTAGAGATGAGATCTTATTTACATTAAGACTCTGGAACTAACTGGAGGTTTACTTTCTTTTTACTGTGACTTTAGAGGATGATGACCATAATAAACCCTTCGTGCCAACAGTTTTTTTAATGGATCTAGAAAGAACATACCTTTCCTTTACTTAATTACTATTTTAAATGATTTCTAAACACTGCCCTGCACATGGGTGTAGACAGTATTAGGTTATTTCACTTAAGTGGCTTTAGTACTTTTCACTCACAAGTTTCAAGTGAGGCAATAAGAGCAAAAACTAAATCAGATTCTGAGAAACCCCATCCATTCTCTACCAGCATAAGAATCGACCAACTCATTAGGCTTTACACAGCCGTCTTAATCACTAAAGTTGCAAAGGTGGATCATGCTTTCATCAAAGTGCCTCATAATGTAAATATCTACTCTGGCATTTTCGACCATATTGGAAATTATAGAGTGGATACAAAAGGGTATTTTATTTTGTGCATTGTCTTCAACCTTGTGATATTTGGTTTTCAGAGCAAGTAAACAACTCATTGAATCTGTGCCAAACATGTTCATGTTGGGCAACTAACTGCTTAGAGTTTTTCAGACAATTAGTGCTTGACAATTAGTGCTTGGACAATTAGTGCTTGGACAATTAGAAATGAAGAAATTACTGACAGGTCAGTGGAGAGAAATTAAATTGAAGACGGGTTATATTCATAATGCGTTAATCACTAAAGTCATTCACAAGCACTATCACAAATTTACTGGCCTAGGTTATTTTCTCTCCAGCAATTTTTCAGAATGTTTCTTCAACCCAGAAGGTCTGATTGTCTTCGATTTCTAGATGTAATCGCTGGTCAAAAGTAATTTATATTTTAAGTATTCATTCCACTATATACAGTGAGCAGACCAGCAGTCAATTTCAAAGCAAACAGCATATGAATAAAAAAGTCTGACTTGTCAATAAACTCATCTTCTGTATTTGATGATGAGTCAGAGGAGAGCTCAATCCAGTCCGCTCGTGTTATCAACATATTATCAGGTCAAACTTTGTCCAGAGAGCTCTCTGACGGTGCATGAGTAACAATTTCTCTCTGTTTGAATTGAAGCTGGCAGCAGGGTTATAGTCTGTAATAACCCTGAATCGCTTGAATTTGCTCTCCTTTTACGCTCTTTTCTCCTTGTGTTGTTTTTGTCAAACCAGCTTTTTTCCCCCCTCTTCAAAGAGTCACCTCTGGTTCTCCTGTGACAGGTAGTCAATAAACTAACACCATCCTGGAGGAGCGCATGGGAGAACAAAGGAGTTAAAGGTGTACCACAAATAGAATGGCTGTAATCTTCCTCTGATACTTTTGGAAGCTGCTGAGCCACTTTGAAGTCTCTGTGTGGCAACAGACATTTGTCTCATACAATGTAAAAGCTCTAAACTTCACTGTCACAAAGCAAAATGCATTGGGGAAAAGTAACTTGATGAGGTAGAGACAAAAAGGCTGTGATTATGAAGAGAAAAATGACAAAAAAAAAAATCTGGGGTATGGCAAGGAGAGAAAAACAAGAAGAACCAGAATAAAGAGGAAAGATGGCCTATACTTAGGAAGCAGAGTGTCGGAAACACAAAGAAAATCATCAGCAAAAAAAGTTTTAGAAAGCAAACCGCGAAGGAAGGTGTGTGAGGTGTGACATCACTGCTATTCTAGGGTGTTAGAATGAAAAGAAACACCAAAAAAACCAAATTGAACCAGTTTATGATACAAACTGGCCTCCAGCTGAATAATTCCCAGTACAGAAAAATATTAATTTTGGAGAACTGCTCTGTCAAGAAGCACTTTGACACACTGAGATTCTAGTACAGCTTTGGCTTATAAGGTCCAAAATATGCTATTCTTGATTGTTTTGTTTTTTTTGATGGATTTAGGTTTTTTTTTATTTTTATTTCGCTTAAAATTATAAAATACTAAAGCCAAGACAAGAGGAGGCACATAATAAATAGCCAATGTGTTTTTATTTTATTTTCTATATTTGTTTTGAATTATTTCGATTTTTAACAACCAAAAAAGCTTGCTTTATTCAATTTTTTTTTAAATAGTACAGAAGGGGCAAATTCATAACTTCCTGTCTGTCCCCTGCATGTCGGGATTTACTTCCCACATTCTTGTGACACACACTCTGTGTACACTGACATTTCAAATGATAGCGCTCCCATTGGTGGCACTAAATACACAACACATGACAACCATACTGAGTCACTGCAGAGCTGTTTTCTTCTACAGAGAAAGTTGATGAACCTGTACCTCATCTACCTCCTATGAGACTGAAGTGAAACCTGCAGGTTAGTTGGCCCCTTAAGACTGAAGCTAACAGCTAGTCAGAGGGTGCAAAGACTAATGTGGACATTTACCATTTTAAGTAACTCCAGTCTTAAAGACATAATAGTCTTTTCATGTGAATGCTAGTTCCAGAACAAGGGGTGTGTTCTCACCTGCTACTTTTCATCAGCTTTAAATGGATCACAGTTTGTTTCCTCCATTGGTCTGGACCTTTTGTGCAGGTGAGAAATATTTGCTTGCCAAGTCGAGAAATGCCTATAATAGAGGACAAAAATAACATGACATGCAAAACGCTTTAGATATCTCCTTTCTTCTTACCAACAGCTATTTTCATGTAGGCAAAACGCAAAACTGCAGCTTTTGCAACTGTATTATTCCAAATCTTGAAGTTGAGTTTGCTATGAAGATTTCTCAGATGTTCCTCATCACAAAGTCAACGAACAATCTGCAAAATGGTAGCAGATGTTCTGCATCATCAATTCTTAAATAGAGTCTGTGCAGCAGATTGTCATATCAAATCACGTTCCATGAATGTATGTCGCTCCCAGAGCACTTTAAGAAAGCATGGCACGATGTCATAGCCTGAAGCCAATTTGAACACTTTTCTCCCCAAAGGCACAAAGTTTCTACAGAGGAGTTCCCTGCACTGACACTATGTCAACCCACTATGCCATAGACATGAGCAGGCTGTCTGAAGTGTTCTCCAAAAGCCTATCATAAGTGGGGAAACAGCCTGAAAAAGTTGAAAAGGTCATAGACGTCCAATTTCGGCAGTGCATGAAGCAAAAAAAAAATGTCAAAAAGAATGAATTCAAATATGAACATGACTCAAATATGAATAAAATAAGACATTCAAACTTTGGAAAATGTGCTTCTAGAGTGCAAAATATGTAAAAAAAAAAAGAAAAAAAAAAGCTTTTTGTCCTCTCCACCAGTTCTAATAAGCTCCAGGGAAATGCTATAGGATGACTGCTTTTTCAGTTTCATAAACTTTAAAGGACAGTTTTTTGTTGTTGTTGTTGCATGCAATAAAGTTTCTAGTCATCACAGCCGTATGACTTAACTTACACATGTGCACTTAAAGTCTGCTAAAAATATGTGCATCACTTATCACTGGACATTTCAGTGAGGTCTAGAGCTGCCAAAGTGACACTCCTGAAGCATCCCGTTGACCCCCTTTTTATTACACAGTGAGGTAAAAAAAAATCATGCTGGCCTGTGTTACCTAAAAACAATTATTTGAGGTTAAATTTGATTGTTGGAATGTTAAACAAAAATCCATATGTGATGTATTTGTTTTGACAGCTGTATTTTCAAAACATGTACTTTGTGTTTTGGAGAGAGGAGTTGCATAAATGAAACCGCTATTAACTTTTAATTGCCATATTTGTGGAGACTGGGTTGTTCTAATGCAAAACGAGGGCAATGGATGCTGTTACAACAAGTCATCAAACTAATAAGGTTTAAAGATTGTGTTGGGTTATGAAATAAGTTATTGTGTTTATGTAAAAGAAAATCCACAGGGTTACTTTCTGGAATGACTATAATAATTATTGTGCTTTGTCCAAAAAATGTAATTATCTTCTTCATTTTAGTATTTTAAAAACTGGTTGGTGCAAATTTCTGCCTGCAAAATAAATGAAAACATGACAGAACAAGTATAACAACACATTCAAAGATGTGCTGGCGGCTAATGATTTAATGAGACTAAGAATAAGGGCGGCATATCTCCATCCATCATTTTTATGCCATTCAAAGTTCGTGAAACAAGCTGCTGCTCGGAAAGTTTAACACGTCACGCGTGGGTGGGTGCTTTTTTTTTTTACCTGTTGGTGTGGCACCTGTCCCGTAAGGCGGTGCAGCCAGAGGCATGTCACTCTCACTATCTGCTGAGTGACTTCTCCTTTCCATACCAGCAATGGCCGAATTTTAAAACGCACCACTGGGAGATAGGAGCGACTTTGAATGTATGTTCTGACATGGTCTAAGCCCTAAATGTCAAATATGCTGAGAATGAAGATATTTGTTTTGCCAAAAGTCTGAAGAAGACTGGAAGAACTGCGGACTTTTAAAGTGTTCGTAACTGTGTCATAAACTAGCAAATATTTTCAGCTCAAAGAAATGGCTCTATCCCAGATCCAGTGCCTGGATGATAACAACGTAAACCCGCGGATCTACGAGTCCAAACCGGAGTTCTTCTACTGTGAGGAGCAGCGTCTCGCGCTTGAAGCGCTCCTCCGGGATGGTCGCGAGGCGTTCGCTAAGTACCTGGAGTCTCGCGGCCTGCGGGGTTTCCTCTCCGACCTGGAGCAGGAGATATTGACCGCCGCTCTTGAGCCCTTTGACCCGGACGCGGAGCTTTTCTCAGGGGAGAGAGAGGACGAGCCGGAGCTGCTATCGTTGCAGTACTGGCCGGACGTTTCGGACACCTCTATCCCTCAAATGGACCTGGGCTGGCCTGACAGCGAGTCGTACAGAGGGGTGACACGCACGACAGTGTACACACAGCCCCCGATGGAGGGTCAGGCCCACATCAAAGAAGTGGTCAGAAAAATGATTGCACAGGCACAGAAGGTAGGTGTTTGCAGTTTACTTCAGTGTCATATTTTCTGTATCATCTATATTATTTGATAAATGAACAAAAAATAAAATAAAAATGTAAATTTTCTTTTATCTCATAGAATACCTTTTTTTTTTTGCTGTTCTGCTCTGAATAGCAGAATTCTTTTCTTTTTTTGTGAGGTCTGTGGTTCTTTGAAATGGTGAAATTTAGTTTTCTTAAATGCTGTTTCAATCTGTAAGGAAAGTATTGCCTTTTTTTCCAGAATAGTTGTTTTAACCCCAGATACACCATGACCAGAATATCCAGTGTGTGTCTAATGTGTACATATTAGCAAACCAAACCATTCTGTTTGGCTTCATTGTGGGAAACTCTCACATGAGTTTCATTTCTAAGCCCTAAAAGAAACCGTGAGGTAACTGGGTTCCCAATTTTAAAAACAAAAACCCAGCAAAATTAAAACCGATTAACTGTATACATCACGTGAGGACCAGAGTCCAAAGTCCACTGCAGACCAAGTGTCAGTTGACAGTAAAGAGCAACGTGATTACGGTGCTTTATCAAAGAAGTGCTTCACACTGAAGCCATCCCTGCAACATTAAAGCGTGTTAAGCCGAATATTTATTTGCATGAGCACGTGCAATGTGCTGCCAGAGCGCATGTGCATGAGTCAGCTTATGCAACTGACTCATCCGAGGCCTCACAGTTTATGACTTGTTTTAGTCCATAGCAGCTGTTCTCCAGGAAAAAAAAAATATTTGAATAAAACATTATCAGATTACTTCATTGAAATGCTTTGTCAATGGACAATTGAATGATTTGCCCCCATTTGAATTGCTTATCAACTACAGAAATTGTAATTATTTTGTGTGTGATGTATTATAATGTGCAAAGTCTAAGGCTTCAAACCTGCTAAAATCTAAGAGCGCCACAATATGTGCATTAATATGCATATTTTAAAGCCTGAACAGGTGGTACACATTATTTAAGATTACCCAGGGGGATATAACAGTCGTGCACGCACTTATGTTTGCCTTTCCAGGTGATCGCCGTGGTGATGGATGTCTTCACTGACGTCGACATCTTCAGAGATCTGTTGGATGCCGGGTTTAAAAGGAAGGTGTCTGTTTACATCCTGCTAGAACGCACAATGCTACCTCATTTCCTTTCAATGTGTCGGAGGGCTAACATGCATGCCGGGCACCTGAAGGTAAGCTGCTGTTTCCCACCTCAAAACACATCCAGAAATGTCTGTGTTGAGGCAAATTAACTGTAAATGAGCAAATTAGGACTTTATATAACAAGGGTAGTGTGCCAGTTTGGTTTGGCACTCTCATAACTTTTTACAAAATGACTATCAAGTGTTACATATAATAAAAAAATTATCTCTGTGTTGCTGTTGGTTTCTCTTAAACACTGAATCATAAACACGCTCAGATAAAATGCTTTAGATCACTCGGTTGTCACTGAACAAGAGGGTGTGTTTATGTTGGATGTTGTTAAATGTAATTCATTGTTATAAAGCAGAGAGATGGCTTTGGTAACATAAAGACATGTCAAGTTAAGTAACTGTGACTAAAATGAATTGTAAGCTGAGGTCAACTCCACCCTTCACATTTGCGAACTCCCCTGGTATAGATTTTCTAAAACCCTTAAAATAAATGTGTTTATTATTATTATTATTATTATTATTATTATTATTATTATTATTATTATTATTATTATTATTATTATTGCAGTAAGACGATCTCACACTAAAAATTATGAAAATTCCAAGCTTCAATATGAATGCAATTACTCATTGGGGGAAAGTAATTCTTCATCAAGAAATAATTGTTTTATGTTGTTTTCAACAAAATCACTGGTGCCGCTCCTATTTGCGATTTGCATAAAAATATACAATTCAAGCATTTTTCTAAAAACACATGCTTCCTATACAAACCTTATTAGAGAAATCTAATGATCTTGGACAGAAAATAGACCTTGTGTCACTGGGTCTTCCAGTAAGTGTATCCCCAAAACCACGTAGAGAAGCGTGATTTTTAATGATCATCTAAGTTCAAGACCAAAATTCTGTGAAGGAAATGGCAACATGATAGAGGAAAAAGGCCTCTGGGTAATCTCAAGAGACTTCACCAAAGGAATGGTAACAGACCCCTCTCTGCAAAAAGTGTGACACCAGTTGTTCAGTAAAAAACAATTGCTCAATGGGATTTGATTTGCTTTTCTGCTGAAAATATGTACAAAGCGAGATTAGGTTGACGTATTCGATCAAAATTATTTACTAAATTGAATTGTTTTGACAAGACAAGTTGGAGATACTATATCCTTTATAAGTACAATGTAAAACTCTCCCTCACATTTCTTTTTAGTCGGTTTTTACAATAAAACGTGCTTAACCTTATTTACCTGTTACGGATCTGGCTTCTGTCTTAATGGTTTTCTAATATTTTCTGGCCACCATCTCAGCAGAATAGATTTTAATGAAAATATCACAAACATCTTATGGGTGGGAGTTTTTTAAATACGCATAAATAAGTCATGAATGTGTAAACTCTTTCCTTGCCAGATGATGGTTTTCAGCTGAGGTGATTCATACAGCGTGTAACAGCTTAACAGACTCTCAGTGCCATCTGGGTGCAACTTGCAAACAAAACAGCATAAAATGCCACTGTGTCTTTTGAGAGTTTCTAGTTTATGAACGCGAACTTCTGTTTGCATGTCGGTATAACGTGATAAGTGAATGCGGACGTTTTGGTTGAGCAAGATTTTCTGTCCGTTTCATCACTGTTGCATTTCCCTTCATATGAAAATGAAGAGCATTTTGCTGTCTGCTGTTTCTCTCCAGGTTGTCTCAGTTCTGCCTTTCTTCTTTAGTGTGAGATGCCAAGCGCTAGTCCTGCCCTTAGTAATACATTCACACCGTGCACGTTTAGCCTGAAGTTGCCCTACTTTTTAAAATTAGTCAAGAACTAGACAGCAAGATGTCTCTGTTTTAGGGAAAAGACAGTCGGTGTCTTACCATGGTTTGAGAGGCGTTGTTTTTACAGTTCTGGTCAAAATGTCTCCCATACTTCTGTCATTTCTAGTCATAAAGCAGCACTCCTTTTAAGTGTGGAGCAATAAAACAGCGTTAAAATATTCAGTGGTTAGAACTAAAACACGCAGGATGCCGGCCATCCAGGACCGACTTTGGACACCCATGCATAAGAGAGACAATAAAAAGAAAAGATTGTATTGTGTTTTTTGTCTAAGTCACATTTTTTAGACTCAGGTAGCCTTAAACTGTTAACAACCTTTTCAAGACATAAAACTATCTCATGACTGAGGCTGCCTTTGCATTCACGGATTTTCTAAGCAATTGATTATTCTAGTAAATAGAAAAACAATTCCACACTCAAGCATTAATATATTATTCAACATTTAAATTTGTGCCTAATGAAGGATTATGCAAAGCTTTTTGCATGTAACGTTTCAGATCATCAAACATATTTTATTCTCTGACATAGATGACTGCAGTAAACACAAAATTCAGTTTTTTCTATTGAGAATCTTATTTATTAATGCAAAACGCCATCCAAACAAACCTACTGCAATTCTATGTGAACAAGTAATAGCACCAGCAGCCAGTGTTGTCCAGTGTCTGATGCTGAATCATGACTACTGTGCTTAATTGTGGCAACTGCTTCAGGTGTTGTCGGTTATTGTGCGACTTCCGATGTGACCGTGGTTTGCTAGAGTTATAAAGATGTGGAAATGGCTTTGACCTTTTTTCCAGACTAATAGATGTCATTGACGTTGCTCCTTATCCCTCTGAAAATGTCATTGGTCCAGGGAATGAGCAGTTACTTTTTTAAATGTTTCAACCTACCTCGTGTAAGGGATTTGTTGACTCTACAGGGCATGCAATAATCAGAAATAGATGTAGCTTGTGAAAATGAACCTTTCTCTTAAAAATAGTCTCGTTAATTTATGATTTAAAAGAAGGTCGCCAAGAAAGCAGACTCTTTAAGTCGTTATGGTGTTTTCCTCTCATAACTGCTAATCTTTGCTGGAAAACTGAACTATAGTACCACACTAATAACACAAAGACCTTACATGGTTCACACAGTGCTTCTTGGAAATGCAATCTGTGTTTTAATGGCATGTGGGGAAGCAGACAAATATTTATTGCTGAGTCATGTCCTTCATTTCTGTTGGGTTCTGCCTGGAGGGCACTGGAGGCTTTAGCTTTCCCTGTCATACAGCATAGTGGTGCCTTGAATTATTGGGGAGCAGTAGCTGGAGCAGAACATGTTACGTCAAAGAAAATGGTATAACCTTTAATGATATTAATGGTGGTGTATGCACCCTGGCACCCCTGCAGCTTCTGTTGACAGCTCGGGAAGTGTGTATGTGGGGCAGCTGTAGAACATTAAAGAGGAGCTAATGCCAAATCTGCACAAGTGACAAGTCTGCAGGAAAGCTGCGACTGGGCGCCTGAATGAGAAGAAGGTGGCTGGCAGGAAGGAGGAAGACAAGTGTGACAGATTGAGATTTTGCTGCAAGCTGTAGGCAATGAGCTGGAGTTGGTGGAGGGCCGGATAAACAGGAAGGGTGGAGGAGCAGATGAGTTCACATACGAGTGAGAGAAAGAAGAAGAATGTTACACCTCAGTAGGCAAAAAGAAAATCTGAGACTCTTCATAATTGTTAGTTGTCCAGCAATGTTTGTAAAATAATGGAGATAACAAGTCCAGAGACGGATTCTTCAAAAAATAATGTGAATATCCAGTAAGAGAAAACAAGAGAACATATTTTGACACAGCTAATGTGTTTACCAGGAGAACAAAGAGAACAGGAAGAGAAAGTTAAAGGTGCAATCAAGTGAAGGAATACATGTGTCTCGCCCTTTAAACAAGCTGTGCAAGTATCTTTCCACTACCACAGACATGTGGTTGCACAATGTTTTTGCTGCAGTATTTTAGTACACAGTCTTTCTGGAAGACACTGAAAACAAATAGTTATTTTTATGAACTTTCATAACAATAACACAGATTACAACAGATAAATATTGGGCAAGGGCACTAACCATACAGCCACAGATAGAATGTTATAGTTTAGGTCAAAATATATTAATGCAACTCATTGGTGAGAATTGAAAATTTTGAAAAGAAGAATGGACAAAATACAAGTGCACAACACACTTTTGAGTATCATTTTTCTTTGCCTTGTGCTGTTTTTTCCTCATAAAATCTGAATGAAATATACTAAAGTTTGTGCATTTAATGTGCAAAAAGAGAAAATGTTTAGAGGTAATAAATACTTTTATTATTGAAAGTATAAACTTGGTCCAAATAAAAATATCTGTTTGCGTTTCAGCATCTTCGTGTCCGCTGCACAGAAGGCGGAGAGTTTTACACTCGGTTCTGCACCAGGGTCAAGGGGCAACTCGGGCACAGGTTCATGTTCATAGATGGAGACAAAGCTGTGTCTGGGTCGTACAGGTCAGTGTACAATATGTATGATTACATGTGTATCGTGGATGGATTTTAGGGTTTCAGGATGGGGTGATTGGAATAAATAATGCATTTTGTTAATTTCAGGTTAAATTACTTCAATGATGGACAAGAAATAACTTCTGTTCATGCGATAAGCACTTTTGTTACTGCTATTGAAGTGTGCATCTCAGGTTAGTTGGAAAGTAAACAACCTCATTCACTGATAAATAATGTAACTTTGCTTTTTTATCCATAAAATATTTTACTACTATAGTTTCTACTGATTATTAGCAAAACACCCCATTGATAGATATTGTTTTTCTTTATTTTGTTGAAACAAGACTTTTAAAACGCATTATATAAAAAGGGACAACCTTATTCTCTCACTGCCTGACAATAAATCAGTCACTTAACATGTTTACATGACATGTTAAGTGACATTTTAGGAATAAATACCTTGAATACCATTATTTTTGGGACATGCTTGTGGTCTAATACAACTAAAATAACATTTTCAGCAAATAGAGATATTTTTATATTTGGAATTAAAAAGAGATGGCCTTTCAAAACTGAAAACACAATCCACACTGGGTTGTAGTTGGAAGTATGGGGGTGGGAGCATCATGCTGTTGAGGTATTTTGTTGCAGGAGGGACTGGGGCATTTCACAAAAATAAATGTCATAATGGAGAGAAAGTTGTGTGGAAATATTGGAACATTTCAGGAACACCACCCAGGAACTAGTAGCTTAAACAAAATGGGTCAAATATTGACCCTAATCACATCAACAAATTAGTTAGTAAGTGACTTAGGAATGACAAAGTCAATGTTTTGGAGTGGCCATAATGAGGTTCTGATCTCTGTCTGATTAACAACATCTGTGGAGAACAAGACGGTCTACAAACCTGACTCAGCTACTGCAATTCTGTCAGGACTAATGGGTCAGAATTCATACAGTTCAAAAGCCAATTCTGCCAAACACTGAACTGAGCTAAAAAATAATCATATAAAATATTCTTTGTCTTAATATTATAGCATTTAGTAATAATATAAACACCTATGGTAATAGGAAAAGTTTTGGTTTATAGTGGGAAAAAGGTTATATGTTTTTGTACAATTTATATAAATATGTGTCAAATATAGTATTTAAGTCTCTGGTCATAAAATTTTGGATTTCAAATTTGCTGAGGTAAAGACTCAAAATAACAGAACCTGTTCAAGTAACCTGTCTGCTCATATTAATGATCATTCCTTATTATTTTTTTCTGTTTAGTTTCACATGGATGTCCTCACGATTGGACAGAAATCTCATCACTGTTACCACGGGCCAGGCTGTGGATGCTTTTGACCAAGTGTTTCGCTACCTGTATGTTACTTCTAGTTTTGTTGACCTCCGCCAAGTCACCACAGATCCTGAGCCTGAACCAGACACTCGACATCAGGTTTTATCCGTGGCTCCTCCTTCTGCTGCTGTTGCTAGAAAACTATACAACCCCAAATATGCCCTTGTTGCTTTAAGTAGCCCCAGCCCCGTGATCTCAAATAGCAATGATAGCCCCAAAGAGCCTGAAGTTTCAGAGGAACCAAAAAATAAGAAGAAGCAAAAGAGAACACGTGAAGATCTGCCACAGGATGCTCCTCCTATCCATCCTGGACTTTTAGGTCTAGAGAAAGCATGCTTACTCTCATATCTGCCCACCTGGCCAGAACCTGATCCACCAAGCGATGTGATAGGGTTCATTAATATCCGTGACTCTAAAAAACCAACTCAAGTTCATCTGCAACGTTCTGAGATGTTTGAAATCAGCCAAGCAATCAAGTTTAGCAGTCCAATCAGCAAGCCACAGGAAACTTTGCCAGACGTTGCAAAGCCCAGAAATCGAAATGCACAAAGTGAATCCAAGACTGATGGTTTGTTGGTGGATAAACCAAAACCTGAAAAGAAAAGTGTAGGTCTTGTTGACAATAACAATGAAGAAATGGCACCTGAAAAAAACTCACCTTTGCACAGACAAAAGTTAAATTTCGACAAAAGTGAAACTCAAATTCTCCAAATGGAGAAAACATTGGATTCAGATTCAGGACCTGTTTCTCTTATTCCACAAGCACTACCACAATCTAGCATCAAAACACTCACACCTAAAAATAAACAGCCTTCAAACAAAGCCCAAATTACCTCCACAACCAGTTCTTTGTCAGAGTCCCTCAAAGAATATAAATGTGTAAAAGAACCTGAAAGTGCGACTGTTTCACAAACACAAAGTACTTTTGTGGATGGAACAAAAACCCTGAAGTCAAACACTGCACAAACATCTCAACTGCACAATCAAACTCAGTTAAATACAGAAGAAAATAATAATATGTCACATCAAGAGTCAAACACTAATGCTGCTAATACACAACTTAAAATCTCCTCTGAAGAGACTTGTGACCTCCAGAACACTGACAGTCCAATGCACATTGCAACTTCTTCTGCTTGTCCCAAGCAATCTGAAAGTTCACTTTCCAAAAATAATTTTATGACTATTGCTGCAGTGGCTTCAACCACAGCTACAAGTTCTTGTAATTCAGCTCCCTCTACTAGTTTACCTTTGACCCTTCCTCCCTCCACCTCTTCTTTTCCAAAATTACCTTTACACCCGACCTCTGCATCTTCTTTTACAAGTTCTGTTACTCCAGACTCTAAGCCTTGTTCTGATCAACTACTTAAACAAGATAGCGTCAATAGCAATACTGAGACAACTCCAGATATTGTTGCTTTTGAGAAGTCTAAAACCAGGTTAGGGCCTGAAATTATTACTGATGTTTCTGCTTTAACAAGTTTGGCGCAAACATCTCTATTTAAACTAGACAGAGTCAATGACAATACTGAGACAACTCCAGGGACCTCCGTGGACAAGATGTCTAAGACCAGTTTAGGGCCACAAATTATTTCTGATGCTTCCGCTTTAACAAGTTTGGTGCAAACATCTCCAGTAAAAAATCTTGAAAGTGGCCCAGATTTGCGAGGAAACAGTGTCAGCAAAACAAAATATCCAAAACAAACAGAGAACACAAATATTTCTGAAGATACCAAACAGGAAACACAGACTTCCCAAAATGCATCAAATCAAGAGTCACACGCCTATGCTGCTGATACGCAACTTAAAATATCCTCTGTAGAGACTCCTAACCTCCAAAACCCTGTCAGTCCAGGGTACATTGTGACTTCTTCTGGTTCTCCCCCTCAATCGGAAAGTTCTCTTTCCAAACATTTTGTGACTAATACTACAGTAGCTTCAACCACAGGTACAAGTTCTTTTAATTCAGCTCCCTCCACTAGCTCACTTTTGACCAATCCTTCTTCCACTTCTTTTTATCTAGAACTACCTTTACTCCCTTCCTCTGCATCTTCTTTTACAAGTTCTGTTGCTCCAGACTCTAAGCCTTGTTCTGACCAGCTATTTAAACAAGATAGAGTCGATGACAATACTGAGACAACTCCAGGGATCTCTGTGGACAAGATGTCTAAGACCAGTTTAGAGCCACAAATTATTACTGATGCTTCCGCTTTAATAAGTTTGGTGCAAACTTCTCCAGTAAAAAATCTTGAAAGTGGCCCAGATTTGCAAAGAAACAGTGTCAGCAAAACAAAATATCCAAAACAAACAGATAACACAAATATTTCTGAAGATACCAAACAGGAAACACAGAACGTCACCTCTCAAAAGACAAAGGGTAAGGAAACTGATAGAAAACACAATGACAGAGCAGAAGTACAGTCTGTTACTGAAACCCAACTTGAAACAAAGTCAGATGTTTCAGCAAAAGATTCATCAAGTACAGCCATTGTGAATATTAATGAATTAATCCCTAAAAGTGTTGATTCAAAGACACACACAGACTATATAGCCACATCAACAAGTAACAGCACTTCTGATAAAACCCTTACTAACTTGGAATGTGCCAAAACGACAAATACTCAAACATACCTTGCAAGGTGCCATGAACCTCAAATAATATCATATGGTAACTTTACATTAGATGATATAAATAAGGCACAACCTTTGAAAACGTCAACAGCTCCAACAAATTGGACATCACATAACACTTACGTACTCAAAGAAAACCATGATGGCAGTATAAACAGTGCTGCAAATGCACTGAGTCAGCCCGGTAAACAAGCACAAATCCCATCAGTAGATGGCACAATCATCACTTTAAACTCAGTAAAACAACACACACACAACACCTTTCAAGAACAAGTTTGCATAAGACAAGGAGGTGCATACACATCCAGAAAAACACTTAATTTACCATTTTCAAATGTGCAAGCAATGGATTTGAGTTTGCAAACCACCAAACAAGAATCACAGTTACCTGAACCTGATGTACAAAGTTCAACTCCAAATGTGTCTCCTCCAAATCTACCTACCTCAGATTCACGAACAACCTCGCCAGACCTACAAACGCCTACAACTGATATCAGTGATGATTACTTATCACCAAGAGAGGACTCCACTACCTCTGAAGAGTACTTGGAATGTAGTGAATCTCTTTCACATGAACCTGTTATTGACACAAGTGGGAGTCGCAGCCACGGGACAGGAAATAGCAGCCCAACTAACTCAGATTGTCATTTTTCAAGAACTGTTGGAACTAGTTCTGCTGACTTGGATAATATTTCTAGTGCTTCTGCATTAACCAGTTCAAGTCATAGTACTTCTTCCAGTGAATCCAGTATTTTATCTTGGACTTCTAAAGAGCCCCCTATGTCTCTGCTTGGGACAAAAGGGCAAAACAGAGAGTCAAATATCACAAATAGAAGAAATAGCAAAGAAGGTGCTAAAATTGAGGTAAAGAGTAGCAACACAGAGAAAAAGAAGGAGCAAGTACACCAGAGCATGGAGGGTACAGACAGTAAGGAGTTAAATCGAATGCCTAGGTCTTTGAAAAAGGAGAGTGATTTAAAAGAAATGGCCTTAAAACTCGGTAAGGCCTCTGGGGAACAGGTGAAAGGAGCCTCGACAGATGGAGAATCAGTGCAGAAAGAGACAAAGCGGTTGTCCACTGGTGAACTTAAACCAGAAAGGGTTTTATCTGAGGGAAAGAAATCCCTTTCCAGCAAGGCTAAGCCAACGAACCAGGCTGCACTAACCCCCGGCAATACGGAGATAAGACAGAGACAATCTACAAGGGAGACAACAGGACAGAAGGTATGGAAGTCATAAATGTTACATTTTCTTATTAGATCATTTGTTTCTTTAGGGAGAATATAGACGTTTCATACCATCTAAATCCCCAACAGACGATGATCAAAGTCACTGTAACACTGCTAAAAAATTAGAAAGTGTATTTCTAAAGCAATGACAGCTATGTTGGGGTATTGTAAGTAGCTGTGAAAATACAGTCATGAGATATAATATTATCACCTGCCTGATCAAGTGCAGGTCTCTCTTTTTGCTGCTAAATATGCCTTACCCACTGGGTCATCGACTTCTACAAATCCTTCAAGGTATGCCGTGACATGTTAACAAAATGTTAACAGTAGTCTGGTCAGTTTTTTTTTTTGTGGTTAGGATGCTTTATCTTCCTGCAAAAGGCCGCACCCATCTCGGATTATTTTTACCACACTGACTAGTCGAGGTTATGCAGTCCTATTTTCAACAAACATGCAATTGACTTTGTATTCAAAGTCAATTGCATTATCAGCCTTATTATCAAACTTATGCAACTCTGACACAAACAAAATGCTGACTTGTTGAATTAAATATCTTAAAACTACCAGGTACCATTACAAACAGTTAATCAATTTTCTTTGGTAATAATATGCCAAAGCAGTGTAAGTTACAGTGCAATGTAGATATTTTCTGTAATTTGTCCTTTTTTAAGTGAACTGTTCTAAGTGTTAGTTAAATATGCCTTCTGTGTCTCTGCAGCCTTTGAATCAATCACCCAAATCTCAGCCACATCAGCAGCCAGGAAGCAGAGGTTCTTCACCTTCGCGACCACTGAGGTCCCCTAGAGGCTCCCAAGCTCAGGCACCGCGTCCTTCGGGAAGCCGTGATCTCAGCCAAACAGAAAGCAAGGCTCTTCAAAGTAATGTCAAAGACTTTGTTTACAAGCCACCTCCTCGCAGATCACAATCCAGATCCCCCTCTCCAATGAAAGCAGCTCCTACTGGGTCTGCAGCCGGGCAAAAGCAGGTCTCCCAGAGCCAGCTGCTCACTCTGCAGCCTCCAGCAGCGCAGACTCGGTCAAGGTTTGACCAACCACAAATCCAGCCTGCAAAGCAACAGGCATCCACTCTCCACACACTTTCCAGCCTGCAGCCTCAGGCCCACCCTCTTGTCTCTACTCAAGAAGTGTCTGAACAGGCAGCTCAAGAACCAGAAGAAGCAAGGGTTCCTTTTAACTTATCTCTCAGCAGGTTGTACAACTTTAAGGGATTAAGGGACAAATGGACCAAGCTGCCGACTCAGAGCAGGAGAAGTAGCACTGGCACACCGGTAAAAGAGCGTAAAAGCACAAGCTAATAATGTTCATCTGTTGTCCTGTCATCGCACTATGTTACTGAAACATCAGAGCAGAGAACAGGGATTAAAAACTATCTGAGTCCATGCAAAAAATGACAACTAAGTGGCTGTTTTTGATATTATTTGCTATTATTTCTGAAAAGTCTGTGATGTTTCCTTGTAATTCTTTTGAAAGTGTTCAATTTGCACACTATTATTACACAATAAATCTTGGATATACTATATGTCAGTCTGCATGGAGTACATGCAAAAATTAGCTGTAAAATGAAATACTTGAGTCTTTAATTTTGTTCTCACTTTATTTGGTGGTGCATATGAATTTGCCTTTTTTGATCAGTTTATAGTTTACTGTATTATCAAGTTTATTTACATATATTTTTAGAAGTTTTTAAACTGAGCATCTGTTGAAGTACAGTTTTGCGTTGGGAATATGATGAAAACAATGAACTGATTCCTCCAGCACACACACGGTGCCTTTTCAATCCAAAACATTATGACAGTTTTAATGTGGTTTTCCTGCTTTGGCCTTCTGTTTAAACAAGATTTTGCAATAAAAATTTTTAAACATAACACAGGATGTTGTTCTAGTGTTTTTCCTGGCGCGTCGTACATTCTGTCGTGATTCCTTTGTATTCATTCATGGTGTGTCATCAAGCCTATTGATTCATTCTTTGTTTACACCAAAATCCATTTACATTCAAATTCCTTTGGCCGGAAATACAAAGTCACAATGCCTTCGCCCAAAGCCAAGCACGAGCAAGAACTGTGGGGATGAACACAGTAAACACCTGAAAGGCTTGTTATGCAAAAGACAGATCCAGATGTCCTACAGATTACAAAGATAGGGCACAAAAAGAAAAATGGACAAGTCATGTAATTAGATTAAAAGGTGTCTTTTTCTAAACTTTTAAACACCTTTGTTTTATTGTATGCAACATATTTCCATGTATTATTTTGTTAAAGTATTTACACCCCTGGTAAAGTCAAGGAGTCTCACAGATGAGTTTGTTTGTTTTGTTTTTAGGGATTGGATGTGTAACAATCTGTTTCCGAGAAATGAATTTCAACTTCAATACAAAGTAGAATGAATTCAGTATTTTATGAATCATTCATGACTGCACTTTGAAGCTATGGGAACCCTGCCAACTAAGATAATTCATACACCATCCAGGCCTCAGAACTCAAAAAAAAAAAGAAAAAGAAATCTTTAAAATTATCACAAATGTCCTGCTGGAGTTTATTACTCACATTATGTTTCATAGCATGTAGCAATTTTGCAGGTATCAGTCATAATTTATGTCAGGCCTGCTTGTGAGTTATCACACGACTGCAGACTCTAAAACAGGGTTTGGTTAGCATTTTTAAACATCAGTCCAGTCATTTCATTCTTTCATATAATTTGCAAAAGTGTTGAGAAAGGGATCTTTTCGTTTTATGTTGCTTAACAGAAACCAGGATTCTTATTGTCCTATGCAATAGTTCTCAAGGTAATCTGTATCTTATGGCCACAATGCTATTTGTGGTGATATGTCTCTTTTCCTCTCTTTCTCTGTTATAACTTATATGTACAACCTACAAATGTTAAATGTACTATTATGGTCTGACACAAAGGAAGGCAAAAAAAAAATGAATGAAAAAGCATTTCAAAAGGTGAAGACTAATATAAAAATGCCCTGGAAAGTTACTGTATTCTGGTAAATATTACATTACAAAGTAGAAATCTATACAACAAGTCAGTGCTTTAGAACATTTTGGCAATTAAGGGACTAACAGGAAGGAAGATAGAAAAACAGGTCTTGTTGTCTTGAGGTGGGATAGAGTTCACATACCTAAAGAGTATCAAGGTTCACAGAGTTTTAACTTATTAATCTAGTACTGAAAGGTTCCTGTCTCTGTCTTCTGTGTCTCAGTTTCCTCGTCTTTATCCCCTGTTCTATTTTGCAGAATTGGTTCCTCTTGACAAGTCTATTAGTTTCACCTCATTTCTGTCCAACTGTTTATACCTATTGCAAATTTAATTCTTGCTTCAGGCTTTTTTTTCACCAATGCTGGATAATTATGTTTTGGGATTTTTTTTTTTTTTTTTGTTACTGTTGTTCTTTCTTCTGATATTTGTTTTGTTAGGTCCCCTGCCCTGCAGCGCCTTCTGTTATCAAAGTTTTTAGTTTTTTTTCTAACCTGTCAGCTTTTCTGATGTAAGTTTGGGACATACCGATATCCCAGTTTGTTCCTTTTGGACTCTGTGTCTGACTAAACCTGCTGAGACTTCAGTTTTGTACACCCAATTTTTGTGTAGTCATGAAATCCTGGCTTATAGCACATTTTAGCAGTAAGGCAGTGCGCTACATAATAAAAACACAAAATTACAAAATGTTAAAGAAAACAGTCAACAATTGAACAAACATTACATTTTGATGAGTGCCATCAACAGAATCATACACATCAAATATTTTGGTCTGTGTTTCATTTAATGTGGTTCAAAAGCAAATCTCAACCATACTTGGAGGACTCAGTGAGCATGCTGGAGGAAGAAGGTGCAGAAAATAAAAGAAGAAGAAAAACTCTACAGGTTACTGAGCCAAATATTTGGGAAACAAAAGAAAAACGATCAGAATCAAGCTATTGTAAAGATTTTTTAAATGGTCAGTTTTTGTGAATTATTGCCAAATTATTTTTAAGGAATAGATTCCAAACCCTACAAATGGCAAACACACCAATTAAGATTAAAAAATGCTAGAGAAATCCAGAGACTGCACTTTTTTTTAATCCATTTTCTTTTAAAATATAAACAGTGTAATTTCTAAGGTCTGTAACTTTCTGAACTATCATAGTTTTTCAGAAACTACATAATAATTTTCTGTATTTTGCAACTGAAAAGATGTGCAAAGTGCTAGGTTTGTCTATTTTTGTAAGCAATGGTCAGTTAAGTGACCAGCTGTGTACAGCAACACTGGCACTTTCTCTGGCAACTGATTAACAGCCATTTAAGCTGTAGGAATAATATGATGGAAACTTCCAGCAGTTTTTAAGCTAATTTTTAAATCTTACTACAGCTTAATATTGTCAGGTCCTGGGTTGTTTTGAGGTTTAATTTATTGATTCTAGTTTCATTATCCTGTATTCCTGAGTCTCTTTCTTGGATTAGACCAGCCTCGTTTCTGTCTTACCTCGAGTTCTTCTTAGTGATTCTAGCTTATGTTTACTTCTTCCTTGTGTCTAGTTATTTCTTAGATACATTTTTCTAGTTCCCCTGACTGTGTACTCTTCCTAGCTTCTTGCTGCCACTCTGTCTCCTCAGCTTGGCTTCTGCTCCTTCACACATGCACCTTGTTAGTAATCAGCCATCTGTTCCTTATTCAGTAATCAAACTCCCAAGAATATATACAACTTATTATCAGTCACTCCTTGTTGGTTCCTCCAATTAATTCCCTTAATTCCATGGTTTACCCTGCTGGCCGTTTTCCCGTTTTTTTTTTTTTTTGTGTTTTTTGCTCTGCTCTGGCTCCCTGTGTTTTTGTTCATGTTTTTATTAAGTGTTCATCATCAACTTGCCGTTTCTGCCTCTCTGCATTTGGATCGATCAGTCCACTACTCACCATGACAGATATTGCCCAAATTTGTAAACTGCCTAGATTTATTCCCTACTCATACATTGCACTAAATGTTTTCTTTGTTCTTTTATTATTTATTACTATGTACAATTATAGCGGTATATTTTTACTATACCACAATCTGAAAAGTCTACTGTGTTATAGTCTATTCTCTTTCATGTGTCTCATGCAGCTTGAGTCTGCAGGCTTTACTTTGTTTGTTAGCATTGCTTGCTCTTGTACTGGACCATGTCTTGAATTGCTGTAAAGCACAGGACAGATATGAATGTAGTCTACTGCAAGTAAGACATTGACTGCACATAGCGAGTCCTAACAACCTCGTTATATTTTTTATTTACTCTCTGTAGCAAACATTGCAAATGTCAGTGTTTTTTTTAACCACACACATAAAAAAGTCTTGTGTATAAATGACTAAATTGGCTCATTCTGAGAGAAATAACTTATTTTATACTAATCCAACACCCACACAGCCAAATCACAATTTATCCACTCTCCTTAAAGTCTTTTATGTGGATTCAGACATTGGATACAAAACACACTTATGCATTACGACATCACCCATTCAGTCCTAAGCTACAAACTCATCATGGCTTATAATGTCAGATTTACACTCGGCCTCAGATGTCCCAGTAAAAACAAAGCTGAGTCAATGAAACGACACATGCACAGCTTACAACTCTTTTGTCGTTGCTTTGTTGGACTGACTCAGGGCTTTCAGGAGCCGAGCAGGTTCGCATGAGCAAGAAGACGTACTTGTGCAAATGCGTGACCGGTTTGGAGGTGGGGTCTGGGGGTTGTCAATACATACTTGTTTCAATTAGCAGTTTTACATTCTTTGTTCGTTTTTTTAAGCAGGGGTGTTTGGTTGCTCTGCTTTGATTAAATACACAGGGGTCATTTTACTTCTTTTGTTTGCCTGCAGTGAGAAAATCTGGCAAAAAAAAAAAAAAGACACAAATGTGACTTTTGCATTCAGTTTCGTTCTATGAAGTCAAGTTTCACAGAAAAAAGTAAGCTGATGTTGATGATGACGGTGACAGAGTTTGTGTTTTTATAAAATGCATTACTCCAGATTATGAGTGTGCATATTGAGCTCATGCATTAAGGAAATATTTTCTAAATTTGATGAGCCTGTTCTTTACCTGACAATCATGAACTGGGTGCACCACCTCACGGCCCCCTCCCGCCAACCCTCAATCCCTGAGGTTGAAGTGTCCACAATCACTTTACAGCAGATTTTACTGGAGACATAATGAGCCACAGAGGCAACAACATGCAGCTGTTTTTTACCTGTGCATGGTTGGTTGTCGCCCGGCCTTGTTTGTCTCATCCCTGGATGTTTAAATGCTTTGACACATTTCTTCAAGGGTTTGTTCTCTTGTCTTTCCCATTTTGAAGTGTAGATAAGCTATTGGTGAATGATAGTAACTTCTAATGGATTTGTTTCTCCTCTCAATATAAGTATTAAAAATCAAGTTTTGTTGTGTGATGTCATGCAATGCCACTTTAATTCATTTCAAGCCTTTTGCACAATGGCATATCACTCACAATACCAAATAATTCTGGCATCAAACTGAGAGACCGCTTGGGGAACTTGACACTTTGAAACCTTAAGGCAGAATTTGAGAACCATCGATACCGAATCCTTATGCTAACTTGTGTGTGCATGTTCAGTTCTGCATACTGCAATGTGCATTCTGTTTTGTTTTTTTTTCTTTTAATTAAAATAGAGCATCGATTTTACTGTGCTGATATTGTGATTTTAATTGGACTAAATCTGACATTTAAAAAAAAAATAAATCCAGGAAACAAAGATTAAGCTATCCTTGAAAACAGAGGGAAGAGAAGCACATAAAAGCTTGACAAAGAGAAACGCTAGAACATGCTTTACGAGCTGGTTTCATTAAAAATGGAAGTATATGATCACATCTGTTCAATCTTGAGAGTGTGAATTTCCATCAGAACAGGAACATTTTAACTCGATTTAAACCAAAATTGTAAAAGATAAACTTGACAGCAGTAACTCTATGAAGAAATGAACCTTGTACAACCTGCTTCTTTTACAAACAATAACATCTCTTCAGAAAACAACAAGGAACAAAACGTATTCGGTAAGCATTGTGTGCTTGCTCCTCTCGGTGACCTTACCAACAAAGACATGCAAGTGTTTAGTTTGTGTTTGCTCTCTGATTGGCCCTCAGCGTTACATTCAACGCAGAGAAGCTGCTTATTGTGGTCTTAAGCAGATTCGGATGCTGCATTAAGTCAACTGAAGCCGCATTAAAAGCAGGACACCAAAATGCGTCGTGGCAGCACACAAAAGCTGCGGGGCCCACCCTGTCAAACTATGTGAAATACGCTGCGCTCGCCACACGCACACTTACAATTTAAATGTCTGTTACGCAGTATCACGTCAGGATGTACAAGGCTGACATCTGATGGGACCTCGATACCTGGTAAAAACATAAAAATAAATGCCGTGTGGAAGACAGAGCAGGTTTTTAAGCAGCGTCAGGGAGTTGCAGCTCTCCCGGGTGAGTTATGTGTACTCTGCTGGGAGGCAGGGTGTGTTGCATTTTTCACAGGGGGATCAGGTACGCCGGCTCGTTTGTAGCGACGTTCGGTGCCAATTTTGGCTGCTCTATTGAAATTGCCATAGAAATTTCCATGCAACTCCCAAAGACCAACGAGTCAACGCTACAGACTCAGTCAGTGACATTTGTTCGAGTCCAGGTTGAGCAGTGACTGAAACAAAGTTATTATGTCGGTATAATAACAGTGATTTGCTCCTTTAAGTTGGATGGGGAGTAATGTGAACTCATGGTCAATTTTAGAGTTCAGTGTTTGGATGTGTGCAATGCTATAGATTTTTTTGTTTATTTGTTTATTACAATTTCTTAAAAAAAAAAAAAAAATCTTTTATACCTTAACCTTGAAAAAAAAAAAAAAAAGACAATAGTCAGTAGCTATAAAGACTTTGTGCAGCTTACTGGCTAAATGCTTCATTGTCGACCTCCCAGCTTTTAAGCAAAATCAAGCTCATGAGAACGATTATGCGATTTCTGACATTTTAGGCCATCTTTTTTAAAAGATTAGCTTCCAGTATTTTTGAAAATCGCACATATTCCACATCCAGACTGAGCAGCAAACATGAATCAAACATCAACACGCTGCTTTGTGAGTTTCCTGCGATGTGCGGTGATGTTGTCCCTTGAAGCTGTTTTCCTGGGGAGCATCATGTTCCAGCAGAGCCCAGTCCTACCAGAAAGCATGCAACAGGTTTGCCTTCTCCTCCCAAACACTGTGTAACAAACCTCTGTGCAAAACTGTCAGTTGGTATCATGTGTTTGTGTGGAGGGTATCGTCTAACAGGAGCAGCTCCAAAACATGTGTGAAGTACCATTATGTTTACTTCATTTTGTGGCATCTAACCCTAATTCTAGTCTAAAGTAGCCTCAAATTACGTCTTGTTTGCGATAAACCAAGTTTGTAAGCAAATAGCTAAAAGGTGTGTTGTGCATTTATAATCAGCTCCTCTCTATTTTGTAGAACCACTTTTGGCCGCAATGACAGAAAACAGACTAAAGAGGTTATGAACACCAACACCTGCAACAATATTCAAATACTTATTTCACATCAGTAACGTACCCACATACATTTGACAGTGTATTTTACAAACACATCCTTTGTAGTATTGTTAGAAAAACATCAGTTGCAGGTGGTAGATCTTTGGACCGTAGCTGTGTTGCACTTCTGCTTTTTTTTTTTTTTTTTTTACATGACATCTACGAGTTGCGACCACCTCGTGCTAAATTTAAGGTGACCCACGCTCAACTGACTTTTGATGTTTATGCTTGTCAGAAGTCGATGGCACGCAGCCCGCCCACGCTGCAGCACATGCAGACACCGACACACACACAGGACACAGAGTTGACCCGCAGCTTCCTGTGCAACTTCTCTGCTGCATCCTTTTCAGCATCTCCTGGGGGTCGTTAAAGTCTCGTACATTAAAAGATTTGTAGCCACTCTACAACCTGAAAACTGTTAGGCGACGGCGCCATCTGCTGGATTCTTTTGGTTTCATGAACTCAAATTATCAGAATACAAAAGACTCTTGCATCCAAGCTAGAGTATTATAACAGCAACAATAAAAAGAGAGCTTCATATAGTCTTTGAATATCGATATCAAATACTCAGTTTTAGCAAATTAATTATTTAGGAGTTGGACTTTGTCTCCCTCTAGTGGAGGAAGAGATTTTGTTCATTACATGCAGCCACAAGAAGGCCACACTTTATTGTCAGAAGTATTGGCTCACCAACACAAATATGAACTTGAGTGGAATGCTATTTTTAACTCAGAGTTGATTGTGATGTCAGCCCATTATCATCTTCCTGGGAAAACTTTTCAGAAGGTTTAGATGTGTTTTTTGTGGGTGGGATTTTTTATTATTATTATTCTTCTGTAAGATCATTTTTGAGGTCAGACAATAATGTCGGACTAAAAGACCTGGCTTGTAGTTTGCTAATAATTCATCCCAAAAGTGTTGTACTGGCTTCACATGAGGGATCTGTGAAGGCCACTAAGGTTTTTCTACACTATGTCTTTATGGATTTTGTTTTGTTCACTGGAGGGCAGTTATGTTAGAACCGGAAATGACCACCCCAAGTAACTCCCACAAAGATGGCAGCAGGAAATTCCCCCAAAATGTCTTGTTGACATCAGGAGTCATTATGACTTTCTTTCATTGGAATCAAAGGGTTGAGACAAATTCCTAAAACACAGCTTCACGCCATAGACCCTTTGGAACACAGCCAGGTAAATGTCATCGTCTTGGCAAATGCCACATCCAGGCTCATAATTAGACTGCTTGGATTCAGCAGCTCAGCCAAACTAGTCATTTCAGGAAGCTCTCTACTCATTGTTCTTTAGCAAGTCTGACAAGTGTACAACAAACAACTCTTGTCAGTACAAAACATTATCCTACCTAAAGTATAATGTTTTGAAAGACCTGCACCTTTGCATACAAAAATCTGTCTTTCTCCAGGCAAGTACAAGTAAATTTGTTAGAGTCTGTAAAAGACTGCGATGGAGATTTGCCCTCTGTCAGGACATCTGAGCTCTTACCATAAAACCAGAGTGGTGTGCTACCTTATTTTAACTCAAATTGATGTCAGGCAGGGTTAAATTTTAATTGTACAAGAAAGGAGTTTGAAAGAGTTTGGAAATATATTCGAAATTCATCATAGTCAGTTTCTTAAGAATGTGACATGGATGCAATGTAATAGGCTTCCTATCCAAGATCTTGATGGCCTGATTATATATCATCCCCAGTGGCTTGATTAGTCTGCTTGAGGCCAAGAGGTTATAAAGTAATTAGATTTCCTTTTCTAGGGGGAAAAAATGATAAAATCAATCTTTTTAGCAATGAATGGTGTACAGGGTTAGGGTTTTTATTTTTTTTATTCATCTTTAAAAAAAAAAAACGATATAAAAACTTACAGAAAAGAAAAGAACATGATGTGTGGCTGGTCATCAACCCAAACTCACATACATCCCCCCCCAAAAAAATCACACACACGCATACTGTTTGAGTTTGTATCATATTGTGTGCAAGTCAAAGCCTTTAAATCTGTGCATGATGTAACTGCTGTCATGTGTAGACTCTAAGGCACTGGAACTTCTTCCTCTTATTTCCACCTAATCCAGAGAAACAAAAAAAAGGAAGACGCTGCAAACAGGTGGCACACAATTCACTAAACAGAACCACGTTCTTTTTGGCTTCTAACACAAAACCACACGACTGATTCCACAAAACCATCAACCTACTGCGCTAAACATCAGCTTCTACCTGCACATGAAAAACTATAAGTAACGACTACACACCTTTCAGAAAATTTGCGCATATCTCAGGCTTATGACAGCAGTGAACTCTAGAGCAAAACATGACTTTTGAAAAAAGATTTTAAGCTGAACATGTACATGGTACAAAAAGATTTTTAAACGTTACAGTTTTAATAAAAACATCATTGAGTTTTTTTATGCTACAAAGGGTATTAACATTTGTGTAAAAAAAAAAAAAAAAAAAAGCAACAGTCAGTGGAATTGAACAGTTTAGAATCATAAAGTAACAGTAGTCTAATGCCACACACCGTTTTCATGTTCATCATTAACAAGAATCAAGTCATTTCTGAAGGATACAATAAGCTGGATGCCATTAAAGATAACAAACTTCAAGTATTTTGCTGCTGAGCTTATGTGGTAAAAGATAATCTGCATCTGAGTATAAAACAGGAGGGAACAGGTGGCAGGATGAGGAGACCATGTTGCGTAACAGACGGAGAAATTTTCCAAGATAAAACCATTCACTGTATGTTCACCTACGGGCCAGCAGGGGGACCTCCTACTTCAAAAATCCGCAACAATGACAAGGCATTTGCATAGCTCATCTTGACTTAATACAGCAGATAATGAAGAGCGAAGCTGGAATTTCAGGTCAGAAGAGGACAGGATGGGACAGGATATGCATTCCAGGCAGCCTGGTAACTCAGTAATGATTGAGGGTGCAGTATGTTGGGCATGGGCTGTGACCCGGTCTGTTGTGCAGTATGAATGAAGACCTGGGAATGTAAAACCAAGTCATGGAAGAGAGATGTGTTATATCCACCTTCAAGGACATTCCAAGGACTTTCTTGAGTTATTTAAAGGAGCGAGAGTTTTTGAGATGCCGACTGTCAGTAAAACCCAGGTTGAACTTTGAAACATAATCACCAGGGCTAGAAATGTAACGCTTAAGCTAGCCAAAATCTCAAACTGAATAATGTATAAAAAGGTAATCTTAATTCAAGCTATATGTTTTTAATAAATATGCAGAAAGGGTCATTTTGGAGCTAAAGTTGCTAATGAAAAAGTGAGCCAACGGCAGTTTGCTTCTAAATACTAATTAGTGGGAGAAAAATTGCTGCCTGGGCAACTTCATAACTTAGCACTCCCATCACACTACTGGCTATTTACTTTTCATTTAAATGGTGTAGGGAGAAGTGCTAGCTTTGGTAAATAACGTTTTAGAATTGCCTTTATATTTAACACTGTATGAAACACATACAGTGCTGATGACCAGCTAAGTCAGCTTGTCACATATTTTCTGGACCTGTCAAAAAATTACATATTTTCCCCACTGTGCAACAACAGTGACCCCAAAATAACACTAGCCAGTCTGTTGTACCACTGTTCTAACACCCTGCATGTGCAGTTAAAGATTCATTCATCTCAGGATGAAGGAAACTTGAAACCAAAAGTAAAACCGTAAGCATGACCTACTTTCTGATTAACGCAGCTGACATACATCAATATCAGATACAAAAACACAATAGATTATACTTTTTAAATTATACATTAACTTTCGTCAGTTATTTGAAAGCTAAGTTTAACTTCACAAATCACATTGCTTGCTTCCAAATCATTAGAATCAACAAATCCCTTAAACAGAACTAAACTGACAGCATGAAGTAGGCTAAGAAATCTTAAGCAACACATCATCCCCAACTAAAGAAATTCAGACAAAAATATGAACCAAAGTTATTAACATCTACTAGTATGGGAAAATGATCAAAGTGATTTCTAAGGTAGGAAGTGAAGCACTGTGAATACCTTTTGGATGCACTTAGTCTAGAAGATTGAAATTCCACCTACAGGCAAGCTGATTCTTAAACCTAGAAAAATAAATTAAATTAAGATAGTGACAATCACAGCAAAAAAAAAAAAAAAAAAATTCTGACAAAAACGTACCATGTCCTGTTTAATCGAACACTGTGGATTCTCCACCCGTGATCCCCATACATGCATACTATTCAAACCAAGCTTAGACCTGTCAGTGCCCCAACATGAATAGCAAAATCTGAAACATTGTGACAGCAGCTGGATGGAAACATGAAAATTTATACAGTAAAATGAACACGAGATTTTTATTTTTAGGGTCTTTCTGTCACAGAAAGTCACATTTTAAAGGTAAAAGTGAGAAAATAGCAGTAATTTTTGGAAAATCTTTTTAAAGGCAAAAAACTAAAATGTTGTTGGCTGAAGCAGAATCAAAAGTATAACACAACTAAGACCCTATATGGAAGCTAGAATTACTGCTTCAGCACAGCTAGCTGCACAGGAAGTTAGAAAAGTAGCTGTTTAAAACTCCCTTTTCTTAATCAGTGCTGTCACTGTGCATTAGGACCATTACATTTTTTTAAAAGCCAAGACAGCTGTTTTCATGTTACTCAGTTGGGAAACCCCGCCTTTAGGAAAACTGTGTCCAGGCTGGTTTTGAATTTCTGGTAAAACCTCATTCTAAAGGGAACGCTCAGCTTCTGCTTAGTTCTGCAAACACTCTGAAAAATGCTAATTTGAATAAATCTGAGCTTTGCTCCAGATGGGCATGGTAGGTCACGATCTTTTCATTGTTTTGAAATATTAAAAAGCAACTTTGCTCGCATTGGTGGGTTTTATTAGCAGGCAGGAGATATATGTAACACTAGGCACAGTCACTTGCTCACTATGCCTAAAAATTAATGATAACTGATTTTATGAACCAATTTAAGTAACAAAGTTTACATGATAAACAACAACAGAGATGTCAAACCTCCAGTAACAAAGACGCGTTTGCAAAAATGACTGAAGTGACGACTCACACGATGCCATCTTTTGAAAATAATACAGTCCCTTCACAACTGTCCCAACAGTAGCAGCTTAAAGTAAATTAGAAAAAGAACTAAGTTTCATAAAATATAATTTACTTTTTGAGAATGGATCTCCACAGTCGCATGAAGTTTAGAAAATCTAGAAGAGCAACATGATAAATTCACATTCGTTTATGCTAATGTCTAAGTGCTACGGACCCCGAATTATCGAAGGTGGCACAGCATCAAGAGTCCTTCCTGGATTGATCTGCAGCGTAGATCCATATGAAAACCATTTTGTTTGACTACAGGTTGAGAAACATACAAAGTCTTGCAAAAACAATTCATATGCCTGAACCTTTCCATATGTTGTCATGTTAACAAGAAACTTGAAAGGATTTTCTTGTGACTTTGTCCGGTAGTCCACCACGAAGTTCGAATTGTGAAGTAGAAGGTAAATAATAATTAGATTTTAAGTTTTTACAAATAAAGAAAAAATGAAGGAGGGTTATTCGTCAGCTCTTTTACTCTGAGTGCAACTATTCTCTTCACATGCCACTTAATTATTAAACAGAGTCAACCTGTGGAGGACGGTGATCTGGTCAAACACTATAATTTTAACTCTTTGGTCAAACTGAAAAACTGATACTGCACATCACTCTAAACACACAACCCCCAATTCTATAGATGTGTAAACCTAGAAGAGACATACTGCAGTCAGTACCAAAATGTTTTTTTGGGGGTATTTACAACAGTGTTTTGTAAATATCAAAGTGTGGTATTTGCAAAACACAAGCGTATTGCAATTTAAAATATGTATATTTGTAAAGCGAACTGAAAACCGTGTATCCTTATCCATCCACTTTACAATTATGCTCTCCTTTCAATTATGTTAAAAAAGTGCTTCAAAGGTTTTGGGCTGTAATGTGAAAAAGTCCAAGGCATTTAGATTCTTTATTGTACGAACAGACACAGCAGTTAGCAAGACCTTACCAACTTCTCCAGCTGGCAGCCCCATATGAGTATTTTGTTTTCCACCAGCTACAGATGAAAACAGCTGAAGACTTAAGTGCACCATCAGCTGACTGCATCACCTTTTTCTTACTCAAAATGAGAGATGGCCTAAAAAAAAAATTTAGAAATCAGCACTTTATGGTTCCCCTGCTAGCCAGTGAACAGTCAAAACTATCATATTTTCTCTCCTGTCAGCATAGGAAATTACTTTATTTTCATCAGTTTGACCAGTATTTCATTTTGAGAATATAACAGTTAAAGGAAGACTTGCTAAAATGGTCTGATATACCTCAACTGTACACATTGCAGATGCACAGTTGTGGAGGAGGAGAAGGTTGGGAAGGGTGAAGGGGGGGTCATGATGATAATGCTAACATTTGCACTCTGGTCCGCTCCAGTGCACTAATTGCTCCACAGCACCGACAGCCACTGAGGAGGCCACGCAGAGGAGCAAAGCACCTGCCACCCTACGGCTTCCATCGATCACACACCTCTCAATATGCAACTCTAACAGGGCCCGTCTGAAACTGCACTTTATCCACTCGAGTGTGTTTTGACCAACCTAATATCCGCTTGAAAACCCACCTAAGAGCTTTCACATGCTTAAAAAAACGACAACTTTCTATTTAGCGCGCTTTAGCCGATGTAAACCCTCATATTAAGGACACATTAGGTGCTGATAGTTCGTTAACCATTGGTGGGGAGCGAGAGTACAATCTTAAAGAGAGGGGATCATATGCACAGTAGCAGATCGCGCCCCTCCCCCTCGCTAAGTGCTGCAGAGATGCGAGGGAATGTGTGTGTATGTGAGGATCTGAGCGTAAGAAGAGGTGGGGAGGAGGGGGAGAAGAAAGTGTGTGAGTGGAGGCGATTCCTACAGCTTAATGATGGTTGGAGATGAAACGGTACGGGAAATGGAGAAGACATTGGTAAAGGTGTAGCGTAAGCTGGTAAAATCTGTTTGGCAGGAAGGAAAAGGTGGGGCTCTAACATGAGCAAATCTAAAGTTTCTTTTCATGTAAACTAAGCAAAGATTAAAGATCTGTTAAAGCTAAATCCCCAGGGGGATTTATATCTCCTCAATTTTCTTACAAAGCTGAAGGGCAGGCTGTGTTGTCAGGGTGGCGGTGGCCGGGGAGAGGGGATTGGGGGCCTGTAGTGGAACAGCGGGGCAAGAGGCGGGGTTTCTCCAGGAGTCTCTCGGGGAAAGAAAAACGTGCTTCTCTTCACATGTGCCATGCTTATAAGGTTTGACAAGCAGAGTGCAATGTGCTGCCACTGTACTGCCAAAGCCCCTCATGCAGAGTCCCACATATACACATTTGGGTATGCACAAAAATGCATAAAGATCTGGCTTCTTTTTTTTTGTGCACATACATTTCCATCTCATTTCTCTAAGCCTGGACCAGCCAGAAGTAAGAGCAATCCTCCATGGCTTTGACCCTGAATCTAACACTGGGAGAGAACGAGAAGTCCATAAAAATAGGACAGGTTGTCTCTGTAGAAAAATAAAGGAATTTCCAAAGGCTGATTAATTGTCTTTGGCACTTCTGAGAAGACAGCACACATGAAGAATCCGACAATGAGTATAAAAGGCCAAATTAGAGCTATAAAGTAAAGCACAAGTTCATCCGCATATAAGCCTAGCCATTCTGGGGTGGACCTGAGCCTGGATGGGGCCATATTCCACAACCTCTCCATCCACGGTGATCATGCCCTGTTGTGAGATGGGCTCTAACCGCAGGGCCCTCACCTTTTCGTACACAAGGTGGGGGCAACCGCACGCTAAATGGGAACCCCTCTCCATGGCGAGGAAGAGACGCAAGAGGGCAGGCCGGGATATTCCCGCTGTCACATAAAACAGATGAATCAGCCCGTCATCCGCCATTGCTCCTGGCACTGTCCACAGATCCTCCGCTAGGTGGGAGTGGTAAATAGCCAGCACAAGAACAAAGTCCTCCTCATTGACCACCGTCCAGTTTTCAGGGACCGGCTGGTCCAGCCTGGGAAGGAGAGAATCCGTAGGTGACGTAGTCTTATTGTTGCCATGCGTCTCGGGCCTCATATTAGTGATGACGTTGGAGGAGTTGGTGATGGAGTTTTGATTCAGGTTCGTATCAATGCAGTTTTTCAGAGAGCTCTGCTTTAGCAAAGTTTTGGGAACGAGATGACAAGGAAGGGACGAACAGAGAGACGGCTCCTGAGGTGTGAACGGAGGACGGGTCGCCTTCACCCTTTCGTTTGGAGGTTTTGGTACCTCTTTAGCTGGCAGGTATGCTAACCTGCCCTGATATACTCTGAGCGAGGCCAGACGCACCAGGGTGCCCATTAGGAAGCGGATAGCTCCAACATGACGGTACTTCTCGCTCTCGATATCCACATCTGCCACAAAGCCCCAAGCCAAGGAGAGGAAGGAGAAGAGGCGCTGACTGGAGGCCAAATGGACCGACACCAAGTCAAGAGAACCAACCAGACCTTTGCACAGCATGAAGCCACAGCTCAGGAGCAGCTCCTCGTTCCAGGCAGGAGGCGATCTGTTGAATCGTCACAAAAAACAAGATAAGACAGAAAATACAGCAGCACATTAAATAATGCAGCTGAATACTTTCTTCTTTAATTATACAAAAACTAAACTAAGAGAGTCAAACCAAACATGTTATTGTAATAAAACCACCATCATGGCTAATACTGCAGTATTTTTTTTTTTTTACAGAGAAATATATTTTATGCTTCTTAAAATAAGTTAACGATAAAATTAGGACTGCATCAAACAAGAGGAATTTTTCTATGCCAACGAAACACAAGGCAGATACACAATGGAGTGACAAGGATATTAGAGCTTCTGAGAAGTAGTGAAGTTGGGTGGTCCAAATCCACAGATTGGAAGTGGTGCAGGATCTGATGAAAATGCTTTTCCATCTACATGCTCATTAACATAAACAAGTCTTGTAAATCAGCAGTAGGTTCGGAGTCATCCAAAGTCCTAACATCTCGTAAAGCAGATGCGCTCATGACATTTTTGGCTCACCGATGATGGCTCTTTGAAATTGTGCCAGCAACCAGGCGGCAGAAGGGAATGATAACCTGGACATATGCTGGGTCAACATAATGCACAACTTTCTAAACCCCTCGCATCATTGCTTTAGAGAGTTTATGCAACCAGAAATGAACTCTCTGCGCATAACAAAACAGTCCCAGTAAGTCTTCTCTCCCGAGGAATGATGAGCCCAGTCAGCCTTTGCTCTAATTACACAGGAAGGAGACAAATTGACTTCTATAAACTAACAAAAGCTCGTCTTTTGCACCGTTAGCCTATGCATTTAAATGACTCATTAAAAGATGGACTCACTGTGAGTAGTGGTGGATGGATGCGGCCAGGGCATTGCCAGAGCCACCTGGTAGCATACCTAGAGGAGTCTGGATGGCCTGTTGCCAGTCTTCACGCTCCATCAGACCATTTATCACCTGAGTGAACAAGAAAGATGACCAAAATTTAGCTTTGGCTCAAAAATAAGAAGTTGTATATCCGGAAGAGACAGAAACATGTTGTTTTGTATGTAGTGTGGCACTACCAGAGTGACCAGATGGTGCTGTGGCTGAGGAAAAAAATACTTTCTGGACGACTGCAGTTTTTTTTTTTTTTTTTTTTTCCCCAGCACCTGATCTCCTTTATCATGTTTGAGACCAAATTAAAATTTTATATTTTTGTTCCAAGAAGAGCCATAAATAGAAGATAGAGTTTTGGAGGTCGATCCAGCACCCACTGATTAACAACTCTCATCGTTAAAGAGCAGAAGTGGGCCGCGTACCTCAAACAGCAGCCCGTCACCAGACATGATAACCAGTGCGTCCCACTGCGTCAGGTCGGCGTTCCTCACCAGCTCCCGTGCGTGGTTCTGGTGCTCTAACGAACAGGAGAAATACAAGCGTCAACTGTGAGGCAAGGCAGAAAATGTGGGACAAAGTGACAATAATGATGATAAAAAGCAGCAAGGGCAGAGAGAGAGAGAGAAAAAAGACATGTTCCCTTCATCACCACAGGCTCTGGAGTGGGATCAGGGAGATTAGGCAGAAAAGGGATTCAATTTCCTCTTATCGGACCAGACATATCACATTAGCTCATCCAGTGGCTACTCAGCAGCTCTGAGGCAGCTTAGGCAGCCTGCAAACATCTGTGACCGAGAGCGCGGGGAGCATGTGGTCGCGTGTTGGTAAAATGTGCTTTTGGAGAAGTGAGCTATTTGTTCAGCCTAGTTTTATTGGCAGCGTCCTTGAGTTGGTCCCTGCACTGGGGGTCTCTGTGGGCTCATCCTGCCAGCATTAAAGTCTACAGTCCTGCCAGCCGAGACTCCCCAGTGTAGTCGCGTGTAGAAAATGGAAACAGCTTTAGAGAGGGAGACAGGGGGAAGTGGGGGGGAAGTGAGGGAAGAGGGGAGAAGTGAGGGAAGGACAGCAGACACGCAGCTAAGAGGCACCGATATGCTGCCACTATGATGGAAAATATACCTCCTGAAGTATTGATCAACTCTCTGCTTTTACTTTGCTCAGTCTTTACATGCCCCCGCCCCCTCCCCTCTTACCCTGTCACCTCACCCACCTCACCCCTCCTGTGCTGTTTGTTTGCTGTATGCCGGACGGACTAGAGGTGGTTATGCAGTGCTGTGTTGACAGGACCAGAGAAACTGCACTGCACAGCTGACTCAGCATTTTTAGCCAGCCTAACTGATGCTTTACTTTCCAGATACTTACTTATTGAAAAGGTCATCGGAAGACAACATATACAATCACTGCAAAATACAACTAAGACTTCTTTTAATTCCAGTTATGTTTTTCATATGGTTTTTGTCATATTTATGAATATCTTCGGGTCAAAATCAGACCTCAACTTCAGTGTATTTGTAGAGCACTTTCCATGCAGTTTAATGGGAAGCGAAGTTAAATAAATTTAATTTTCATAGGTTTCTAATAGGTTTGCTGCTGCAAAAAACAATATTTTTGGGAACTGCCTGATACTTCAGTCCAGAGTTCTTTCACTCTGGCTGATCTACAGATAGACGCACAGGTCATCCAGCAAACCTCCGCCAGCAACCAAGATAATCAAAATCTTCATCTATTTCAGTAATTCAATCAAAAAAGTGAAACATGTAGTTTTATTACTGACAGAGGTACTGTATATGCCGTGCTTCTTTCTGTTAATTTTGATAACTGGCTTAATGAAGACTCAAAATTGTAAAAATCTTCTGAGAAAATATTATTTATCACATAAGACCAAAAACAAAAATATTGTCTGCTAACTGAAAAGTATATCTATGTACATTACAATATCGCAGGGCTCCTTTTGCATGAATTAAATCTGAAGGCAAAGGCTGTTTGCTGTTACGCTGTTAATATTACAGTCTTTAAGCTGTCGGTCTAATCTTTCATGAGATGCAAACACTCTGTGTGAAAACAAAAATAAAACCACCTAAAGTCTGGGTCAAATTCCCATTCTTTATTTTTAAAAGCCGCAGTTTGCTATATACGTTAATGCCTTCTGCCTTTTTCCGAGGTTATCCCAGGTAAAGACAAAAACTGGTTCACTCAGTGCTTCTTACAGTATGTAAAATGTACAGGCCGACACAACAGGAGGTTCCTTGATGATGAACCTTGTCCATCCTCAGGCAAAAGCAGTTTGATACACTCATCAAAAAGGCGTACACCGAGAAAATTGGACTACAGTTGGTTGTCCCGGTACATAATGGATCACCCCACTCTGAGGCCTCAGTGCCCCGTATAACACTCCCCTTCCTTTACGTCCATCTCTGTTCCTCTTCGTTGGCCTCAGTAATTAGGCTCTGTGTTTTCATCTCCATCCAGTTGCTGACCCTCCTTCAGGTCCCAGGAGCCCGTTAAGTATGTGCGAGCCATGCCAGCGCAATTTCTCAAAGAGACAAAACCACACAAGCAGAGTTTCTGCTCCAGCGCTCTGCTGCATTCGCTGTCATAATCCATCTCACTGTGAGCTGCAGCAGAGATTCAGCTGCATAATGCCGAGCTGATCCAAAAGGAGACAGCATATTCATACCTGTCAAACTGCTGGTCGGCCTTAACCAAGAGGGTAAGTATGCGGGGCGCAGAGGTAAAAATACAATTCCTCTCAAAGTTACGTTTTTTTCCCCCCACATTTTCTCACATTGGAATGGATCAACACAAGTGGATATCTTTGAAGTGGAAACAGAATGATACATTAAAGCAAATATCTGGTTAATTAATTAAATGGATTCAAATCAGTCCATTATGGTTAACCAGAAACAAGCACATGTTTCCTTAAGGGAAAATAAAAACATTTTAGGAGAAAGTTTGTGTTCAAAGTAATGAAAATATCTGAATATGCAGACTATACATCTAGTTGTCCTGATCTGTTTTTTCATTAATATATGTTTTCTTTACCAGCTCAAGAAAAATACAAATAATGTCAGTAAAACACCATATCTGGAAACAAATAACGTCTAAAGATCAATGGATCAAGTTCCAAACTCGACTTTAACATCTGAAAACGATCTAAAACATGTTCATTTCCCTTCGTGACGTAATAGATCTTTATAGCTTTGGAGGTTGTTTTATGTTTGTGCTATTATTTTTATAAGCTGCTTGTATAATACAATTTTGCTGACTGATTTTTATTTTTTAATTCTGACATTAAATACATACACAAATACATGTGTGTATTTAATTTTGACATTAAATACACACACACACACACACAATGTGCAGCAGACGGCACAGTATTATGAGTAGAATGATTATTGAAAAACCATGGCGATTAAAGTTCTTTTGTAAAAGTATGGTTCTACTTTCGTCCATTGTGATTTCGACTAAAAAGTCTCTCCAACCCAGCTCCAACTCTGAATTTCAGCCCCAGACTTCCTCTGTTGAGAAATATATATTGTTTTTATGTTACTTCATATTACTGTGTTGGTCTGTCACATAAAATCTCAATAGAATCCAGTGAATATTGTGGATGTAACACAACACAACGCAAAAAAAACTGAAGAGCTCTGAACACTATGACATAACTTTGGGTAAATGATGAAATGTGAGCTATTTGGTTCCAAACATGGCATTAAAGCTGTACAAAGTAACAGTTTTCTTGTGGTGAAAATAGCCTAGAATAACAGTAACATGCACAATACTGGTAAAGGTCACCGAGAAGCTTTAGCAAATCATGCTGAATGTGCAGCAGATGGCACGAGTAGGATGAGAATTTAATGCTCATGTTGTCTGTGAGCACAAGCCTTGTTGAATTTGCGATCACAAAAACAATGCATAATTCCTGCAGAGATTAAAACTTGCTTCGAAGCATCGTGGGTTCGGCTCACGTTAGTGCATGCGCAACTCTTAGCATGACCCAGTTCTCAGACTGATCACGCTACGATGTAGCAGGACGTTTAATCCTCTGTTTTATACGAAGACGATAAACAGGACGCATGCGGGGAACATATTTATGACTGACCTGTGATGACGAGCGTGTAGGGAATGGAGGCCTCAGTGAGCATTGCCTGTATGTGGCCAGTAAACAGCTGGAGAGCCTGTCCCCGTCCGCTGTGGGGGTTCACCAGGATCATGGTTCTGCAAGGTCTCCTCAGCTCCGTGTACATCACACCTAACAGGCAGAAACAGGGTGATGTGAGTCAGGATAAAGAAGATAATATCTTAAAGAATAAAGAAGAAGAGCTATCCCCTTCTCTGAAAATATGCATAGAAATGCAGTGTGAGGGGAAAGAAATTGTAAAAACGCCGCATCTGTCGGCAGGGCGAGCATCTGGACTGACAGTGCTCAATTTTAATGTGACGCTGCAAAGAAAGAAGGCTTACACATGCATTTTATTTAGGATCTTACCAATTATTTATGATCAATGCCAGGAACTTTTTATTTCATGACTAAAGCAAACGTCTGTTTCGAACACAAATCAGTGGGAAAAAAAATAAAATCTATCCTGTTCAGTCTGTGCGGTGACCTATTCAACAACCACACTCACAGTTTTAATCGTTTTAAACTTTACTGTCCAGAGAATATATTGTTCTGGAGACATCTGGACATTTGGTTGATTGACGATTTTGCAGTAGCCGTTTTACGAGTTATGCAGACAAACAGACATCTACCTTAGCAGAGGAGTACATTGTATTCTCTTTCCTATTTTAAACATTGACTAAGATCAATGTTTTAATATTGTTATGAAGGTCCACTAAATGTGGATCATTGCACACTTGAGGTGGTTGAGATGAAAACGGACTTGGCCTTGTTATCTGAGCCTTTCAGCTAAAAACTAATGGACCACAAGGACCCTCTTCAATTGTGGACAGTGCTGCAGAGTGATGCTGAGTTATACTACAAGGGTAATTCCTTGTTACAACAGTTGGGGATCAATTATGTACACCGCATGTACACATTAACAGCATCAGTGCCGATGGTAGTAAATCAGCTGCAACTAAATGAATCTCAGCATCACTGACGTTCAAACCAAACATCAGATTTTGACAAAAAAGGGGGTAAAAAGGAATCTTAAAGTGATAGGTTTATGGTAAACTGCTGATATGCTGTGCACAGCCATCTTATTGTCAGAGGAGAAACAAAAAGAGTGGTTTGAAATGACGGAAGGGCAAGAGTACCTCAAACACCTTTACATCAAAGGTATGCAAAATACCATCTCTGAGCACATAACATGTTGAAACCTGAAGCCAGTGGGCCTCAGCAGAAGACCAAACCAGTGCCGCTGCTACTACAGCTCCTGTTCATTCACATGGTATTAAATTTGCCCTTAACATGAATTAACGTCCGTCCTCCCAACGACGGAGGCACTTGGGTAATGGTATAAGGATATTTTATTGACACACTTTGGGCTCCTTAATACTAACGCATCACTAAAACACCACAACCTCCCTAAGTACAGCTAATGAACATGTTCATCCCTGACTCTAACTACAGTGAACTATCCTATGATGACTAATTCCAGCAAGATAATGCACCATGTCACAAATCATCCGGCATTTCTTTCTAGTGCATGAGGATGAGCTCGCTGTACTGCGATGGCCTCCCAGTAGAGCACATTTGTTGAATGAGAAATTTGCATCATGGATGTGCAATAAGCAAAGCATCTCTGTGACGCTGTCACGCCAACGTGGATCAAAATCTCAGAGGAATATGTCAAAAACCATGTTGCAGCTATGCTCTAAACATGAAGGCAGTTCTGAAGGCTGAGGGGGAGTCCAATCAGTACTTGCAAGGGGTATCTAATAAAGTGACTGGTGAGTGTATGTACTCTGTAACGGCATGAGTCAGCCACAGGCATCAATGCTGACTGACATCTCTGGGTTTCAGTGTTTATTGGAATTAAAAATATTCCATTCCAGTGTTTGTGTACATGTGAGTCTCCCCTTGTTTTGTCTTAAAAAACATACCGACCCCAGACTCGGTTATTTTTCAGACAGGTGAATTTGATTGCTCATCTTTAACAAACTGTGTATATATCACATCACAGCAGCAAGAAGACGGCAGAGTTCTGTTCGTTAAAGAATGAACTTACGCAGCTATGGTTTTTTGATAACCCCCAAAGGAAAAGCTAACTTCCTTCAGTTAGCTTTTGTGGATTGCACCAGCAAGGTGCAATCCACCTTTTTGGTTTGTAAAAATCCAGCCTCTACTAGAGCTATGATAGATGCCTCAATGAGATTCCTCAAAAAAGTACATCTGGAGCGAAGCTTGCCTTCCAGGGGTTAAAGCTTCCAGCAAATGCCTTTTATCAGGATAGAAAAAATCTCATTTGAGGACAGAAGGCAAAAACATCAGTATTTATTTCTATCATAAAATTGTGACTAGAGATGATGCTGACTTTTGTTTGAATCTGATCTATTTCTGAAGGCATATAATGTGATAATATAAAAGTTCTAGGTCTGAGAGGAATGATTTAAATAAAAGTAATTTCTTTAGACAGTTCTGCTTAATCTGTGCGATATGTTTCTAACCAGACAGTCCATATCATTGTTCAACATGGAATCTGGTGCCTTTTTACCAGCTGCCAAATTCAATTAGAACCGGAATGACTGAACACAAACTATGATCGGAAATGCATCCAAACAAGACATGAGTAACCCCAATAGGAAGTGGTGAGAGTCCCCCCAAAAAAACACACAGGCATGTACCAATCTACCTCTATTCATTCACACAGGGATGCCACTATTGTTTGCTAGTCGCATCCCTGCACAATGTGGCTTTCAATCGTAAAAAGATCCATGCACTTCCAGAATCGAGTGGAAAGCAGCTTTTGAAGGTCAACCAGCTTTTAGATTGAGGTCTTGTACTCAAGTGAACTGAACTGAAAAGCATCCAATTAAAAAAATCCACACACTGTCATGAAAAGGTCAAAGTCAGATGAAATCCTTAGTGGATTGGTACGGATAACACATAAAAAAGATCAGCAGGAGAAATGTTATTTTAACATAGTCTGCACCTATCTATCAAAGGTTCTGTACTTGATAAATCAATTTTGATGGGAACAACATTCATTTGAACTCCACTTTTTGGTACAGACCAAAATGTACTGCTAGAAAAAAGTATTGCTTTGAACATTTTAGTGCAAAAAAATAAAAAACAAAAAAAATTCAAAACTGAATAGGATTTTTCCTCAAGCCTCCAAACACAATACATCTGGGTATTACAACAAAGCATTCTTATATGGATTCTGATCAATTAGATCTAAATGTAAGCAGCCATGAGTTATGAAAGGTGAGTAGTTTTCTTGGGACTTTATCAGAGACAAGGAAAAGAAGAAACTGTTCTTGAAAGTTTTTACTAACTTTGTAAAGAAAGAAAATACTGAATAGAGTGTGTTAACAGGCTGCAATGTCTGTCCAAAGACATCCTCACCAAATGGCATCTTAGGTTCAAAGGGAAGTACTGAAAAAGAACATTTTCTGCAGTTCTACAAAGTCAGATGATCATTAGTTACTCCAACATTTGTACCTGAACAGTACGAAACGAACCTATGAGCGCCTGGGAAATAAATTCCTCAGGATTGGGAATCAGACTTTTTTAAGGCTACTAACAGTTAGTAGCCTTAAAAAAGTATGGTTCAGTATTTTTACTGAGGGAGTTTATTGTTTGTCCATTTTTATTTAAAGATTGCCCTATTATTTTAATACCACATTGTTTCTACTAAAACAAACAGGACAACAATCTAAACCTCTCATTACAAGTCATATAAAGAATTTCTCGAAAATTCTTTATATGAATTTTCCACAAATTCATAGGAAATGATAGGGTCATGACTGAAGGTAACTCTGAAGCTATGATGTTTTTCAACCATATCCACTGTTCAAACTTATTCTAAAGTTATTTAAAGTCAGGGATAGTAAGTTCTCTTTACCAACTCTAGCAATATCCCCTAAGAAAAGGTCATTCACCTTTCTCTTTTTAACCACATTTATTGTTTAGACTAAAAGCAAAGCTGGCCTTTTTGTGTCTTCAATAAACTCTTGATCTAGAGGTTTGTTCACTTTCACCATTATAAGCATTTCAAGCCAAATGTTGACTTGGAGATTTTTATAAGTCTGTCATCTCTGAAAGATTAAGGTCAGCCACTGTGCAGATTCCATAAACCACCAAGTAGATTATTTTATAACTCCCTAGTTTCTACAGGGCTAGATCAAGAACACATGTGAAGGCATGACACATCACACTGACCATAAACTTAACCCCAATGTCTCAAAAATGCATCCAGAAGATAATAACCTAAGTACTAGATTGATTTTGTTGTTGGTGTGGTGGTGTTGTTTTCTACAGCTTATCTAAAATAAGAAATTAAGTATTATACTGAATTTCATGGAAATCTGTTTAAAAGCTGTTAAGAACAACATGTATTCATATATATAAGCTCTGTGGTATCACTAGATTACAGATCATCAGCAAATGTTTCATGTCATAGGTGTAAAAACAAATGGATGTGAAATCCATTCAGAAAATGTCAAAAATATAGCAGTGAATTTACAAAGATGAAGTTCTTTGGAGGGAGAGGGCATCTTGTATCTTTTATATTGCCTTCAGTTCTTCAGTTCTTATGAAAATGTATATGTATAAAAAAAAAAAAAACTTAAATTTGACTTTGCATCATAGTCATATCTTTGGCCTTGAAAATGGCCTCTGTCTCTTTAAGAATCTCCCACCCTTTCTGACACGTCCCCTTCAGCACATCATCACAACAATGCTTTTGCATGATGTCGTTTCTCTCTTAGGAGAGCCGGACTCAGAGGTAGTTTGTTTCATTAGCTCAGCAGCCACACAGTTCCAACAGGTGTTTGCTAACTGCTGCTGCCGCTAGTCTGGACGAGCTGCGTGTTCAAGGCTAGTGGAAGGGTGCACCATTAGGAGCTCGACAGGAGCCTGAAGCTCCAAGGCAGAGCTTTAGATAAATAGGCAGCGCATTGTGGGAGCAAGCGCTAAAGAGAATTTGTACACCTTCAATTATTTAAGTCACCTTTAAACTTAAATTCTTCAGTGGTGGTAAAACTGCTCTGGAGGCTGGTTTGTACATTTACAAGAGGTTTTTAAAGGTTGAGCCCAAATTTAGTAAGACAACACCCCTGGGGCTCCATATGAGTCACTAAATAAAATCTGACTCAGAGTCAAGAGCAAGTTACAAAATAGTGGGAGAACAGCCGTTAATGGGCATGGTCTGTGAATACAACTGACTGCAGGGTTACTCAATCTGACTAATTCATAGAAGAAAGAAGTATGGGACTCACCTGATGTAAATCATCAGGTGAGTCTTCCTCAATAAACCAGCTAAATAGATTTCCTGATCTTGGCAAAAGTCTATAGGTTACATTCTTTGTGTTGGCCATAAAGTTTAGTTTTTGTCTCATCTGACCAGAGCAGACCACAGTTGTGCCCCGCACTCTGCTACCGGGACTCTGCTAATTGGATTACTTCTGAGAGGTTACACTGGATTTTATTTAGAGCTATTTCAGTAAAGTGGACTGAATACATGCATGATGTTGTGTCAGTCTGTCTGTAAAATGCCAAAATATGAAAAAAGCAAAAAGACCTAAGTTTTATCTTTAAAATTATCATCATCGTCCTACCTTGTTTGAAATACAGCTAACAATGTCAAGCTCTCAGTAAGTAAAGTTCTTTTCATAGATTTCTCTCTGTCAGAGTCAGTACGTGCTGTGTATGTGAAATCTGTCTCAGGCAAGAAGCCATAAACCTGCCGGCACATCCTGTCCATCAAGCTGGCACATAAAGTTTCTGCCGTGATGTGTGCATTTCATAGTTGCAAGAAAGTAAAGACACACACACACACACATAGTGAGGTGGCAGGCAGACTGGATGTGACAATGCGTCAGAGCAAACAAGTGGCTTTCTGACAACTTTTATTGTTGGCGCAAACGATACAACCACCCAGAGCAGAACATAAAGCCTTATTAAACCTTCGGCATCACATGTTGCTGGCACAAGTGGGATTTATTAACACACGGGAAGCATTCAAGACAACTGCTGGAACAGAAGCAGATATTCTGTGAAAGAGTTCCTGTTCGAGAGCGGCGGCGGCGGCTATATTCAGACTGCAAACAAGCCGCTGTCTGAGTGTTTGCTGAAAAGGAGGGGAGGAGGTCCGCGGAAAATAAACACCGCTGCCCGCAGAGACAGCACCAGGAGAGGGGGGCTGGGCGGTGGCGGCGGGGGTTGACAGGCCATCACATCCATGTGTCACGGAGCAACAAGACGAACGCTCCGCTGGAACTGAGATGCTGGCTGGGGTGAAAGGTCACCTGGTGACGCATTTTAGCTCCTTGCCGAATGAGCCACGGCATCTTCGGCAGAGCCCCCACCCAGGAGGCTCGCTCAGTGACAGGCACACCTGACCCTGAGGCAGCTGGAAAACACTCGTTTTAAGGGTGGGGGCTTACGGCTCTTTTATTTTCTCTCTGTGATGTGGGCTCTGCCACCAGCAGAATTATTTGTGCATCAGAATGTTTTCAGCTTTAAGACATTTAGACTTCAGAGAATTTTTACGTGGAAGTAATTGTGTGCCAAGCTCATAGGGACACACCCCAAAAGGCTATTTCAGCCATCACTGCAGCAAATGGTCATTCTGTAAGTTATCGATTGGCTCAGGTGACTGAATACAAATGTATGTCACACTTTTCAGACTTTTACTTGTGAAAACGCATGTATTTTTATGTCGCTCCACAATCATGCACTACTCTGAGTTGGTGTATCCCAAAAAAAATCCCTATATTTTTGGTTTCGACGTGCCATAAAGTGAAAGAAATTCCAGGATGTGAATACTTTTACGAGGCAAGGCACGGACGTCATTGCCTACAACTCTTAATTCAACTGCCAAAAGAAGAAAACCCTAAGCGGCTTCTGAATGGATTTCATATCGCAGGCTAAATTAGGAGAGTTACATCTCGAATGCAAGTAATTCCGTCATATTTGTAATGACGTGTTGAGTCACCCTTGATAGCTCGTCTCCCTAAATACCAAGCTTGCGCAGTAATTTCACTTTTAATCCAACCTTTCCATCTGCAGTCCCCAGATGAGATGACATGCAATTAACTTGAGGGAAGTCCTCCATGAGGGATTAGCGAGTCTCGCTGACTTTCTTGCACCCTCTGTGACAAGTAAAAAGGACAATTCTGGTTCATTCATTAGGAAAATAGAACTCATTTAAAGCGAATAAAACATTCCGTTAAACAGCGGATCTGAAGAGCTAAAACAAGCTTATGAATTAATCATATGATCCCATCATCGCTGAGAGACTGTGCTCAGAAAGAGACTGGAATAAGAGACAGTATAGCACAGGGACAAGCCCTCCCAAGATGGAGCTCTTTGATGAGTCCAGAGGGAGGTCAGCGACGGGGAGGGAGGCAGGTTACCTCACAGGTTACCATCTGCCTGCCTGCCTGGCACACAGGTCTGAATCTCAAATTCCTGCGGGCCACGGACTGTAGGGAGGGAGGCTGACTTGCTGGCTGGATGTTCCTCCTCACACAGCTCCCAGTGTCTCTCTGTCTATCTCTCTCCATGTTTGCAGTGTACACCTGGAAGCTGCTGCCAGGATCACAACCTCATTCATCATCCCACTGCTCATTCTTGCCCCCATCTTTGGCGAGTCAACATTCCCAATTGGTCACTGCCAAGTCAAATATCCGCCTCTTCTCTGAGATGAACGACTGAGTTCATCCCTGCTTTGTAGTGTAAACAAACATAAAAGTGTATTCCCTGACCTGGAGCGGGGTATTAGCAATCTGCCCCCGCTACGATAAACAGCATTGGAGACAGCTTTGTAAACAGAATTAATGTACTTTTTCTATATTTGTTTTCTTTTGTGTGACATTAGAACTACAAATGCAATGTATTTCACTCTCACTCAATGTGCAAACACACAACAAAGAAGTGGATTTTTCAATATGTGTTCATATGAAATAGCTGAGGCTCACTCAGTGTGGATAGAGTGTCGTCTGTGAACATCGGTTTTCAAGCCTCACCATAAGTTCTCAATTGGATTAAGATTTGGACTTTTACTGGAATATTCTAAGACATGAATAAGCTTTGATCTAACCCAACTTGTGGAGTTCAGCTCTGTCAACAGAATCTCAATTTTCTGATGAAAGACCGAAAAATGCTTCACAAAATATTCCCATAGGTTTCCCTCTGACCTCTCTGCTGTGCTCCTTGGTCTTCTTAGCAGTGTTCCTTTTCCAAAACACTGTAATTAGATGCATCGTTTCTTGTAATTTTTTATTCATGTTAATTACTCTGTCACTGATGTTTACCAAAGCGGAGTATAGAGAAACCATCCAGACTGCAGCTTGAGCCGCATTTTACACCGAACAAGACAGGATGATACCCAATTAGAAGAGGCTGCTGTGGAGGCAAATGACAAACAGCCGTTGTTTTGATGTCACTTTTTTTTTTTCCACCCAACCTCAGTTAAGTCTCACTGGGAATTTACTCAGCTGAAATAATGAAGCTTGTTGACACTCAGCTGCTGACAGAGGATCAGCTGAATATCTAATCGCTTAAGGTGATCTTTGACAGCAGACTCCAGACGCTGATCAAGATCTAGATTCAGATTCAGCCCCTTCTCTCCTCAGGCTTGCGAAATGGCACGAAATGTTCAGTTAACGGTAGTTAACAGACGTTAATGGATGAGCTCACTTTTCACCTTCCCATGCAGGCAGAGCCGGTTAGAGAGCGGATGGAATGTGTACCTCTGCCTCTTTATCAAACCTGTTTCTAGCGATAAGATTTGCAGTGCCTTGCATTCGGTATTCATATCCCATGTAGTTACTAACATGTCGCCACAAAACTTTATGGATTTTTAAGGGAATTCAAGTGAGGCCCAAGCATGAAGTGGTGATAAATTGTGAATGGAAGGTAAATAATACAGGGATTAAAATAGAAAAAAAAAAAAAAAAAACTAAATAAATCAGACGCGTGCTGAGGGAATGTTTTTCTTAAGAAATACCGTTTGCCAGGAGCCACACGAAACATGTAAGAAGAGATTCTGGTCAGACGAGAAGAAAAACTGGCCATCAGGCCATATAGGATGTGGTTAAAAAAAAAAAAAAAAAAAAAAGCCAACACATCACCACAAATAAAGTATCTTTATGGTGAAACATGGTAGCAGAAGAATGTTTTTGATCAGAGTTGAAAGAAAGATGGATGAAGATCAATAGGGACCAGTCCTTGAAGAAATCTATAGTGGCTACAGAAAACTGAGATGGGGCTGGAGGTTCACCTTCCTGCAGGACGAGGACCTTTACCGTGCAGGCAGAGCTACAGTGTTTTACATCAAAGCAAGTCATCTCTTAGAGTGGCGTCCATCAAATCTGACTGAGTAATTTTACAGAGAAAATTGAACAAAAATGTACAACTATAGAAGTGCTAATCTGGTAGAGACTAAAGTGCCGAATGCAAATGGACACTTCTCAGATTCTGTTTGCAAAAAAAAAAATAAAAAAATAAATAAATAAACAACTATCCATCGTAAACATTAATCTCATCAAATTCTAAAATAATACAAATAAAATTTGTTACTGGATAACAAATGTATCCAGTAAGGAGGAAGATTTTGAGTCAGATCGAAATTTACGCAAATGAGAGAAACTTTTTTTTTTTTTTTTTTTATATAAAAGTCTCTGAGTCTGGCTTCATGGGCATACAATAATTTATTCTATTAATAAATGCATTACCTAAAGTTAGATTTTAAGTTTACAGGATCCAGACTGTTGTGTTTCCTCACCGTCTCTCCGAGGAGCCTGCAGCACCGAGGCATCTCTGATGGCATGAGCCCATCTTTCAGCCTCCCGGAGGTTGACGAGCGGGTCCTGGACCAGAGCGACCCGAAAGCTCTGCTCCACCCTCTGTCGGGCCACTCCGGTGCTCATCCAGCGCCTCTTGAACGGGTAGAAATAAGCCGCGAAGTAAGCGCCGATGTCCGCGCTGTCCGGCCCTTTATACGCCCGACAGCCGACGCAGTCGCTCAAGTTAAACACCACCTTCGTCCGGTCGGGAGACGAGGAGATCCTCTGGATAGTCAGGGCGCTCTCCGTCAGGCTCACCGAGTAGCGCACCCCGTCGTTGAGAGTGTCGGTGAACTCTCCGTACAGCACGCCCGAGAACCCGTTGCACTGCCGGGATGGGTCCGGCGCTGAGGCGTCTTTCTCCATCCCGGACGGAGAGTGAGACGCGTCCCGGAGGCCGGTGCCGAGCACACTCTGAACCTGCCAGCCTGCCGTGGGACCGTTTAAACAGGAATGGGTGCAGCTTGCCTGGTTCACCGCCTCCCCCTGCCGTCTGTGAGGGGAATTACAGCAATGGAGCAGGAGGAGAGAGGAGCAGACTGGTCCCAGCTCTTTCTCAGGAATACTTCAGCATTACACCTGCTCTGCTTTGATGAAGTTTGATGAAGCAATAAGATTTTAAATGGTTGCTTTTTTTTACTAACCTTTTTTTAATGCCTGAAAACATCAGATTTAGACCCTTTAGTTATGTTTAAACTCCATGGGTCCTAGGCAGCGATGACATAGTTACTTTGAAAAAGTAACTTTAATCAGATTACTGATTACTCCTTGAAAAAGTAACTTAATTAGATTACTGATTACTTGATTTGGAAAGTAGCTAAATTACATTAAAAGTAACTTCCGGTTACTTTTAGCAGCTGTTGACAATAATGTTCCACCACCTGTGAAAATTACATTGAGCTTTGCCAATAATTGCAAGTTATTGGTGATAACATGTGTCTCTGGGTCGAACTGACGGGGAGATTGTTTAATGGTTAGATCAGTACAAAAATAAAACTTTAGTAATTTTGCATGTTTTTGTGTGTTCCACTGTTGTCTGGAAAACTCTAAGTACAATTTTAGAGTCCCCCCCCCCCCTCTCCTCCCAGCCTCTAAATTCTGGGTTACGGCCCTGCGTTTGCAGTCACAGCGCTCCTCCTGCGGCTCCATAACTCAGAGGTGACTCTTATCTTAATAATAATGATCATAATGGCGTTTAGTTGCGCAACTCTACGGACACGTTCATTCACGCCTGTTTTCACGTTTATTGCGCTGTTCATATTTGTCTCGATGTTTGCAGTTTTCTGGAGCGCAACGCGAAGCTCGCCGTCGTTCACAGCAAATATATGAACTTGACATGAATACACAGCGGGACGGATAATCCGGAAAAAATGATGGACGGGGAGAGTCTGACTAAAACTAAGTGGTTGCCAAACAAATTCTGGGGCTTATTATGTGTCTCTGCTTATTTTAAACCCCAAATGAGCAACTTCACGTTCAAAAACAAGCCGAAAAAAGCGCAGCCCGCGACTCATTAAATATGCAAGTGACTTTAGAAAAAAAAAAAAACAAGCTCAAGACTGCTACTAATAATCGGACTTGGCGACAGAAACTCAAAATAGTTCCTGTTTTTCCAGCAACAAAATGCGCATTTCTCTCCTCCCTCCATTGTTTACGTTTCTGTCACGGCGATCAGCTGCTGATGCTGTCGCATAGGAACGGTTTTCTGACGATCTGTGCTTCCTCGTCAGATTCTCCTACCGCAGCACGGATAGACATCTATGTCCATCGGTCGGTGCTACGCATGTGTCGCTGATAGCTCGTCGCTAGCTCGGCTACCACGTGTTAAAGTCCGGTGATACGGTGCTGTGCTGTAATAATGTGAATGAAACTTCATGCTTATCAGACAACCGAAGCAAATACATCTATTAAAAACAGTCTGCTTATTTACCGTGATGTTTACAAGCCGAAAACTACAGCAGGCTGTGTTAATGTTAAATATTATCATTGGATAACATTCTTTGAGTGACGAGACTGAAGTGGAGTTAGGAATTATTTGATTTAGCTTAAATACAATTAACAAAGCCCAACTCATTCAAGTTAATTTAAAACTGTTAGAATAAAAATGTAAACCCCCAGAATATAATATTAATAATGTAAATTTGTATGGGAGAAATGTATGCATAAAAAAAAATCATACCTTGTAACAACTTTGATAAATAATTTACGAGTAACTTTTCAGTTTTGTTATTATTAAACATAAACTGTGACATCATTTGTCATAAATGTATATAAATAAATCACAATAACCCCCCCCCCCTAAAATTCACAATTATATGAAGCTTTGTTTTTCACAACGTAAGTTAGCGACGCAAAATGTTAGCGACTCCAAATACCAGCTTATATGAGCTAAGAAAACACCAAGGTTGGCAAATACCGGTATTTATGTAAAATGTAGATATAAGAAGCTAAACATATTTTGTTCTCGTGCTTTTTTTTTCGGCGTAAAAGTAGCAAATTATTAAATTGATTTTTTTTCCCCCAAACAGAAACGTAATAAATCACGTGACTAGTGACGTTTATGGCATATAAAGAACCCAACACCGCGAGACTTCAGACACTCCAGACCTCTTCGATGGGAAGTAGTGTAGCCAGTGAGCATGAGCGACTTTGTAACAATGATTATAGCCATACAGTTGAACTTGCCTGATAATGTGACGTCCTCCAGAGACGACCCGCCTTAAATAGGTAATTTTTAAACAACTAACCGAACTTATTTGTGTAAAATCCGGCTGATAGATGAAGCATGTGTCGCTGATAGCTCGTAGCTAGCCAGGCTACCACGTGTTAAAGTCCGCTGATACGGTGCACTGCTGTAATAATGTGAATGAAATTTCATGCTTATCAGACAACCGAAACAAATACATCTATTAAAAACAGTCTGCTTATTTGCAGGTTTCTATCTGGAGATGTTGCTGAAGACTCAACTTTGAGAAGGTAAAACATCCAGACAACTCGGGAACTTTTCTTCTTCTTCTACAGTTCATGTGACGAGTTTGTTATCCCTGTCTGAAACAGTGGTGTGGAAATCAATGCTGTCTGATCTACTGCAGGGTGATGTGTAAAGACGAGTGTTCATGATGGAAGATCAGTAATGTCATATCTTGTTGCAGGGCTGTGGAGATGATCCATAAGTAGGAAGAGGAGGTGTACAACAACAACAAAAAAAGGTTTGTCCTGCACAATTTGTATTATTTATTCTGCCACCTTTTCAGTGATGAAAACTGCTGCATAGGAAGTGCCGTCTGATGCGACAACTGGCGATTATTCACAGCGTTTTTGAGAAATGAAATGCTTAAGTTTTTTTGTGTATTCTAATAATACAACAATCAACAAGTTGCATCTTTCCTAGGTTCAGGCGCATCAGTTGCAAGAGCTGAATTTTTAAGACCACTCTGGGCTCTTGAGGACACTCATGTGTAAGTTTTTTTTTTTTTTTTTTTTTTTAAGATTTGCTTATAATTTTAAATCAAGCCAGTGATGATACAAGTTATCCCTGTCTGAAAAAAATATTTTGTTGAGTTCTGGTAACCTGAGGCTTGGTTCATAATGCCATGCATCATATTCCTATGAATCGGTAAGAAGTAATATTTTACATGTTTTTCTTTACCTTACAGATGGAGCTGGTAAACAAGCCGACACAAGAGCAGCTTGAAGGAATCGGGGGGCTGTGATGCTGAATAAAAGTTGGGAGCAAAATGTTGGAATGAGCCAAACCACATGTATTGAAAGACTTTATTTAAAAACTGTACAGATATAATACAAATCCAAAGATGCAAACGGCTCAGGAGGTTTTATTGTCTGTGTTGAACTTGTAGGATTTCTTCTTTAAATTTTCTAGAAAAATCTGCTCCTCAAGGAGAAATTCACGGTCCTGTGGGAGAGAAAATGTGCGGTTCTTGGTTTCTGAAGATGTATAAGGAAATCTTTCATGTAAGAAAATGACTTGAGGTGTTTTTTTTGTGTTTGTTTTTTTAACCAATTTTCTGAAAATAAAGTCTTTAATGGAACAAATCTCTGGTTTAAGTTGTCCAATTCATCTGTTACCAAGATTACTGAATTGTCTGAGTCAGGCAATATCTGTCTATTACAAAATTTTAGAGGCCACAAAATAGTCAGTTTTTATGCAAGGTCTGCTTAAAATATCTGCAACCAGAAAGCTTTAAAAAATATATATGTATATTATTTTAAAAGTGCTTAGTATTCAGAGGGCCACCTATGTTTTTCACATTTATGAAAAGGATTCACTCAGCTTCATTATACAAAACATGTAAAAGTTTAAAATCTAGAAATACAAATGCATTTTATATTTGCATGAATATAAAATGCATTTTTATATTTGCATTTATGTAAATGTATGTTGCATAAGCTTTCTGAAAGCCTATGACATTTAGCTTTCATGACATTTACGAAGTCGCTTTTTGTAGTTTGAGATTAAGATTATGGCAGTGAGTTATCATAAAATACAGACTTCCAGGATAACTTGGAATTTTTATGCTGAAATTTGGTTCTTTACTAGAAGGTTTTAATAAACACTTTCAGGAGCATTCTTTAGTACAAATAACTGGAAAGAGGTTCTATTTTCAGGTGACTTCCTAATAAGTTTTCTAATACTTTTAACCGTCTGTGGATTGAAAGATGGTTTCAATCACAGTCTGGCCATTAGAAATGGCAGCATTCTAAGATTTGCATTTATTCTTTAAAAGCTGGCAAGAAAAAAAAAAAAAATCAGTTTGAATTGTGACTAAAGAATAACCAGTTACCTTTTCCGCAGTGTACTTCCACAGGGCCAGACTGGCCTCAAGCGTCATGGACTGATAGTTGTCCAGATGATTTGAAGGATTATTTCTGATGGATGTTGTAGGTTCAGGGAAAGAAGGAAACACTGGAACAGAGTCTGCAGAAGAAACTAAAAAGTTAAAATTAGTTTTTTTGCCTATATATATATATATAAAAATATACATCTTAAATCAGGCATTCAGTCAAACCTGTTAAAATAGGTGGAATAATATGCGGTAACGTTGAGATGGTGGAATATTCCCTAAGCCTTCCTGTATCTTCCTGCAGATGTTTTCTTTGCATGCGCTCCTGTAACATCACATTTTTATTTACTACCCAATAAAAGCGTTTTTTAAGACGGATCGAAGTCTTTACTTTGTGCAATGACACACCTTTAGGATCCGCTGCTCCTGCTGCCTTAAATTCTCCGTTTGAACTTGGATATTTCTTAGTCGAGCCACATGCTCCGACTCCACGTGTTTCGCCTCTAGCAGTGCTCGCTCGCCCTCCTCATACTTCTCTGCTGCAAGCTGTGAAAACAAAACAGTTCAGTCAAAACTGAAACCTTTTGAAGGCTGCGGAAGTCAGCGTGGGAGGAAATCACCTTGCTGAAGGCCTCGACCTCTTCGGCCCTTGTTTTGAGTCTCAGAGCCATACTACTGGCTGTCTCCTTCTCTCTGTCCAGTTCTTCCTTTAGTCTCGCAAGAGTCTCTTTCTCTTGTGTCATGGCCATCTCCTTCTGCTTTAATTCAGCCATGCGAAGCTTCAAGTCAGCCTGTTCCTGCGAAACAGAAAATATATTAATGGAAATCTGGATTTCCTTTCCTCTAAAAGTACAGTAGCCTAATAAAGCATAAAAAAAAAGGGATTGCGTGACTCACTTGTGCCAGACTGATAATGGATCCTTCTCTCCTCTCCAAGAGGCTGTTGACCTCCCGTTCGGCTTTGTCATGCCTCTGTTTCTCCTGCGTATGGAAGTGAGCCCACTCTGCTGCCAGTTTTCTCCTCTCCTCTGCACAATGCTGCATCACAGACTTCTGCTCCTCCAGAAGTGAGCTCTAAAGGGCAGAAAGACGCGTAGCAGACTTGGTGAAGTTGCACGGCAACCGCTAATGCCTCAGTTACAACTGAAGTGCTTGTCGGTCTCACCTTCGCTCTCTCCAGCTCCTCCCTCTCCATGTTGATCTGCATGGTGAAGACGCGTCGCTCTTCCTCCAGGCCCCTCTGGGTGGACTCGGCCTTGGCCTGCTCCGCCGTCACTTTCCAGCGTTCCTGAAGCAAATAAAAGCTAGCTTCACAACGATTTTGAGGATCTACAAGAGCGTTCCTAGAGCAATCGTAACAACACGTCGACCACAACGACGACTCCCTGATACAGTCTGCTCACCTTCTCCAGCTGCCTTTGCTGCTCGCTGATCTGAGAGTCCATCCTTGAAATGATTTCCTTCAGGTACGTTCTCTCCTCTGCCATGGCTTTCTGCTGCTGGGCCAGACGCTCCTGCATTACTGGAAGATTTGGAGAAGCCAGGTGCTTACATGTTTAGTTTTTAATACAGATTCTCCTGCCCGTTCAGTGTGGCTGTACGTACTTCGAAGCTGCTCGTCCCGGTGTCGTGCCCCTTGCTCTAGGCCGTGGGCGGTGTGCTCGTGCGTGCTCTCCACTCGAGAAGAGAGCTCTCCGAGCCGGGAAGAGAACTGCTCCATCTGCTCAATCACCCCTACGAGAGATCTGTACAAATGTAATGTGGAAAGTAGACGTGGATTAGCTCGGAGGTTGTTCTGAGAAATATAGATTGGGGTAGCAAGAAAATAATACTACAAGTTATTTTGGTCCTATTCAGTAAAGAAATGCTGTAGTTCTCAGACTGTGAAACAGAAGGAAGTAGGGGATCAGACACTGACTCAAGTGGAAGAGTTCAAGTATCATGTCTCTATATTTATGGTGAGATAGACAGATGGTTTGAAGCTTCAGCTGCAGTAAGCAGGGCCCGGATCGGATCTGTTGTAATGGAGAAAGAGCTGTCATGCTTTGTGAGTTGAGGTGTTTCACGGCATTCTAGGGTATCTACCTTTGGACATTTTCTAGACATGTCACTCACAAAGGAAACCCTGATTCAAACCCAGCAATCTCTGTAATTCCTTCTGGACTGGAATGCCTCTGGATTCCCCAGACTGAGGTCCTTGGGGAAGGGTGTCTTTCCTGGACCAATCACCTTTTTGAACCAATCTCAGATAAGCAGAAGATTAAGGGATCTAATTTTTAATTTTTGCTTATTTAACATCTCAAACACTTCTCAGCCCTCATGGGACCCGGCATCTTAAAGTGATAGAAAGAAATGATAGATTGGTTCTTTACCCTCATGAGAACATTTAAGGGTGGGATTGAGTTTGCCTAAAGCGGTCTTGATGAGGTGCCAGAGGCTTAATGGACATCACCAGCGGGCAGTGGAGTGGATTGTGGACAAATGTAAGCAACCAGGAAAAGCGTTAACAATCAGGGGCCAAATCCTCTTTGCAGCTGAAGAATGACTATCAGCCTTTGGTGGGCAGAAATCTGCTGCCTCATGTAGAAAAGTTTTGAAATGTTGTCATTTCCTATGTCCTGTCTTGTTAATGGCAGGACAGAGGGCAGAGCAGTGGGGATTAGAGTTAAAAATGTGCTGTGTTGACACTGCCATGTCTGGGCTCACCATTAAAATATAAAGTAGAGCCCCAGTTATAAAGTTTTGCATGCAGGATGTGAAGAAAATGCAGAAAAGGGAAGGTAATAAATGACCAAGTCTCACCTGGTCTGAGATGTTGCGCTTGTAACAGCATCGATCTCTTCGTCCTTTAATCTCTTCAGCCTCTGAAGCTGCTCCTCGTGGTCTTTTTTCATCTCTAAGATAGATTTTCTAGAAAGAATAATAGGATAAATGTACTAAATACAATAATCATGAAAGTTCTGACCTACTAAAATACAAGGTGATTTATATGTATAGGAAATGCACACAGTATTAAAAATCGATGCCGTTTCTGTTTTCGGCTCTTTTCTTGCTTAAATGATTCCAGCTTACCTTTGAAGATCTCGGAGCCTCTCCACCTCTCGGTCTCTGTCCTGTTGGGCTTGGGCCAGCTTTCGGTGGTACTGAGCCTGCAGCTCTGAGCGCTCCTGCTCGGCTGACCTTGTTAACGTAGCCAGGCGCTCCATTAGCTCCTCGCACTCCAGCCGAGCTCGGGTCTCTCTTTGGGCTGCTGACTCCTCCAACAGCTTCACACGAGTTCTTAAAATAAACACATGCGACATTTGCAAAGCACACGCTACTTTAAATGCAGAGAGTTTATTTTTTCCCTTTCACTCGACATGTATTACTTGTGTGTGTTCTCCAAGAGCTGCATATTCTGCTTATGCCTGTGTTGGATGTTCTCTAAAATCATCTGGCTTTGGTCCCGCTCCAGCTGCAACATCTTCACCTGGAATGTCAGATTTGTGATCAGGGCAGTGAAGCCAACCAACGAAGGAAAAGCGAAGCTTGGCTAGCAGTTACCTCTCCCTCCAACTGGATGATGCGAGCTTGTAAAGCCTGACACTCTCCATGCTGTTGCTCCTTCTCTTTAAGTCTCTGCAGAGCTCCTGCATCAGCAGCACTACCCAGACCCAGCAACTGAGCCTGCATCATCTTTAGAAGACGAGAAGCCGAATCAAGAACGATACGGGAGAAGAATCCGATGTAAAACTCTATAAGCAGAGGACAGTGAATATGTCCTTACCTGCTGTTGTAGTAGCAACTGCTGCAGATTGTCTGCTGTATATGACACCTATTCAAGAGGAGGACAACGTAATATCATCATTTGCAATCATAAGAGCTTTATGTGAAAATGGTAACAGTACCTGTTGTTGAACAGTACATGACGTTCCTTTCGTTGGGTTTCGCTGAGGACTTGCTAGAAAGAATACAGTAATAAAAGTCTTCACAATGAATATTCAAAGACGGTGTCAAAATGAAGTAGAAAGGCTGCCATTCCCTGCAATATTTTGTCATTTTTGTCACATTATAGCCATATTTGAATGTATTTTTTGGGATTGTATGTGACAGACCAACATAAAGTAACACAACACCATGTTTTAACATAAGCATGGTGTATCCAGGGGTCGTGTATTATCAGTTTTCTGCCACAAATATTGTTTTCCATGTAAGGCAAAACAAATATCAGTTTTGATCTCGTTTGTCCGGAACATATTCTTCTACATGTGGTAAATTGCAAACAGAAACTTTTTTGATAAATGCTGTCCTGTCAATAGATGCTTCCACCTGAGTCGCTGATCTCTGCAGCTACTCCAGAGTCACAATGTTTCAATCAGCTGCTTCTGATTAATGTTTTCCTTGCTTATCATGTCAGGTAGGTTTAAATTTGTTCCTTACTCATTCCATTTCCAGATGGTGGGTTGAACAGAGAGCTTAGATATTCATAGCTGGGGATGTTGTCCTATAATTTAACTCGAAATAATGCTTTTCACTTTAACCCTGACCGGTCTGTTGTGTTCCCTGGTCCTAATGGTGCTGTTTGGCCACCAATCTTCACAACATATATTACCTTTTAATTGGACTAAATCACACGAGTTTCCCTGAGTTTATTTAGGAGAAACAGAATAAAGGGAGCCAAATACCACTGCATGCAACACTTTTCAGCCTTTTATTTACAAAATAAAATATGTCGGATTTTTGTAACATAAAAAGTTTACATGTGGGTTTTTAAAACAACAACCCACATGCTCCTTTTTATCACTTCAGCAATAGTAAGTATGTGTGTTGATCTGCTTGCATAAAATTCCTGTAGAATACATTGAAATTTGCAGCTGTAGTGTGACAAAATGTGCAGGGCGCTGTAATTAACTCAGTGGTTCCTCTGCGGTTACCTACACCACACTGTGCCAGGAAGTACAGCAGAAGAAGGGCCCGGTAATCCTGGCTTTTGCAGAGATTCACCTGAAATGGGCTCCCTCGGCCTGTCGGATCTCTCGCTTGAAGCTAATTGGCTGAACTGGAACTGAGGATGACTATTTCCAGCACTGGAACCTACCACAAGGCTAGCAACCTGAGGGGGGCGATCAGGGGAGTGAAACGAGCTGAGAGCGTGATGAAGCGGAGGGGCTGCGGGGGATGAGGGGACGGGATACTGGACAGTGGGTGAATCTGTGTTTACAGTTAAAGCTGACTGGGATGAGGAAGAATTAATGCCATCTATATGGGGGGAGGGAGGCACCAGGAGGAAAAGACCCGAGAATGTTTTGGTTTGATGATGAGTATTTGATTTTATTTAAATGAGTGGATGAAAGGCAGAGGAGGTAAATACCTTGACTTGGCTTCTCCTCTCTGATTGGAGTGGAATGAGCCGCAGGACTGAAACAAAAAACGTTTTATTAAAGAGGAGTGGAAAGATTTGATGTGATGTTAGAAAACAACAATCTTACCTGGTGTCTTTGATAGATGTGAATGTTTCCTCTCTGAAAATTGCCGCCTTATCTTGGTGACTGGAAAAAGGATGGACATAATGTTCAATACTAAGACACTCAATCTGTCATGTCAGCCGGCGTGTTTCTCAGCGCGATACCTGATAACTGACTCAATTTGCAGAGAGTCTCCCTGCTTAGGAGCTTTTGCCTCGGATAAAGCCTTCTTCCTGCTCAGTGCCCCATCCAACCAGTCATACTCTTCCTCCTCATCCTTCCTCTTGCCTTTAGAAATCTCAGATTTGCTCTGTTTGGAGTTTGGAGCATCTTCTGTCATTCTTGCGACAGATGCAGCTTGATTTCCAGTCAACGAAGACTTTCTCTCCACTACAGGAGAGGAGGGAACTTTTGGAGACGGAGCTGAACTTTTCACTGCTTTGGAACCTTCTTCTAAGTCGTCAAGCTCGTCGTTTGCTGTGAGACCAAGCCATTCCGCCGAGTTTCTGTGTCGGCTGGTTGGCGGGGTGCTGGGTTGGGGTTTCCTCTCTGGGGAAGAGACTCTGACGTCTTCTGTAGAAAATCTAACCACACAAAAAAAAAAGTTGAAACATAAATTATTATAGAAGCACATCTTTAGCTTTCCAAAGGGTTAGCCTTTGGAAAGCTTGACCCATTTTGAGAATTTGACCCATTTTGACCAAAGTATAAGTACAAAAGTTTTTCATAAAATTATACAAGATATCTTTACTGAACAAGATAGAGGAAGTAAGAAATGGTAGCTTTTTTAGTGCACTTTTTTAATTTACATATTTAGGAATTTGAATCAAATTCCAGTCTTTTCTGGTTTTATGGAAGCTGTTACTGAATTGGGAAGATCCCATTTGAAACCTGCTGCTAAACCCATCGGTCCCCTTGAGTATCATGTTCATTTCATAGAAATGCATAGAGAGTCAACTTCTTCAATGAAGACACAAATGTAAAATCCAGGACATAAATAAAGAGATATCTATATATAAAATTATAGATTTTTTTTATGTTTTTTAATGTGCCACCCTAAAATTTTTACTGGCCTGCTCTGGCCACCCTTATGAAAATTTTCCAGGGACACTACTGATAATTTACAAATGTCCATCTGCATAGGTAAATTAATGTTTCGTTGAGGTTTTACCTTTCAAGTTTCTACGGAAAAAAAATCACAACGTCTTTAAAGGGCCACACCTTTAAAGTAGTACGCATTGCTGCCTCTAGTCATAAAGTGACTTCTGACTGAAAAACAACCAGGAATCCTGGACACACCTGACAGACTGTCTGCGGGACTGGCGGCCCTCGGGTGTGGTCGCTATTGTCGGCTGATAGGACCCAAATGTGAGGTCATCTTCCACAAACGGATCTGACGAACAGAAACCGGGTTATAGCATTAATATTTCATGGCAGTAATTGCTTGCAGACATTCAAACAACAAAAGCTGCAATGTTTTCCCACCTTTCAGGCTAAGGTTCTTCTCCTGTTGTAGCTTCTCGTCCTTCCTCTCGCCTGTGGACGGTGGGCCTGAGGTGGAGGCATCCAGAATATCTTGAATTCTGGTACGAGGTCTCTGAGGGGCTTCGCTCCTGAAAATAAGAAGAAACAAGACATGGGAAATATTCTTGGGAGTCATATGCAGTCAGCCAATTAAAACAAAATAGAAAAAGACTGTATATGTGTTGGGAAAACATTGTCTTAGTTCTGAGCTGCACACTAAAGCCCAATGGCTCACGGTAATTATTTATCAACCGAGCACTATAAATAACAGGAACAAAAGGAGTGAGAAAGGCAAAAATGAAAACTGAGCCCTTACTTCTCCTTGGAAGACCAAAGTGGAGACTCTTTCTTCCTGGGATCGTCTTTGTGCCTCTCAAACCCAAAGGAGTCAAGGAGATCATCCTTATCTTCTTTTTTCGACATCTTTGCTGATAAACAGGCAGAAACATCCCCGTCTTCACTAAGTGTATGCTAGATACCGGAGAAACAAAATCCTCGACAAGCATGCAGCTCACTCATTTGGCTCCTCAGGATGGGAGATGCTGATGCAGGCGGTACAGATTTGTCAGGCTTGCTCTGCCGGGGTTTAGGTTCAGGCCTGGTTTCATCCGGAAGCAGGTCATCAAGCGAATCAGCCAGGGGGTCGTCTAGATCTGCAGACGTAAGAAGACTCTTTAATAATTAATGATGTTTGTTCACATCAAAGTGAAAAGCGGTAAACGAGATACAGAAGCCTAGAACCTCTGTATCTGTCTTTGATTTTGAAGATGCCTGTCATTCTAAGCATGACAGGCAGACACGTCTGCCTGTCATGCTTATTCTGAACTCATGCATCTTGTAAATCACTAGGACAGAATGTGTTGAAGGAATACTGTTGTTAATGTCATCATTTCAAAATGGATTTGAAAAGATTTAACTAAAAGTACGAAAATTGCGGAGATAAACATCAACTCTGAAATAAAAAGATTAAAATGTGTCCAATTCTTTAAAAATGTAATATTCTTGAACAAATCACATAATTCACACTGCCTTGAAGGGCACAAATTGATTCTCTTTGTTTTTTACTGATTTATCTGAAGCAACCAAGGAGTTTAAACTGCACACTATATAACTCTAAATATATGGAAAAAAGCTTGAGAAGTATGACAGTGGAAATTTTTTCGACGGATTACACACAAGTCCTTTTGATTGTTGATTTTACCAAGACATTTCAAAATCCACTGATGTCTTTAAAGTTAATCTTTAAATTGAATTGAGTCTTCAAATCTTTTTTCCACTTCAAACACTTCCGGTTCCTTTGAGACATTCTCTCAATGGACAGACCCCTGTTAACGAGTGTTAGCCCGCCTAAATGCTAATCCAGAATTCAATATTACGCACTACTGGTAGTTTAACCATGGGAAAATATCTAGAAAAAATATGGGGTTCAATATCATATATCAAAATTTGTTGGTTCTTTGACACAGCTGTCATCTCTCTCTCTGCCCACTTTCTGTCTAAGCAATGCAAATAAATTCCACTAGTTTCACATTTAAAAAGTAAGTTATCATTGATTTTTGTATCATTGAAATTGATACAAAAATATGATCCATCTGGCTGTACAAATTATTCAACTGATCTTTTTTTGAGGTGAAGAAATGAGCAAACGCAAGTCTGAGTGGGAGAAAGGTTCCTGCTTGCTAATCACCATCAAGTTGAATTAGTTTGGTTGCCAATTTATGTACAAATCTGAAACCAATTAAACCTTAATTCAAATACATTAAAGTTAATGTTCATAAAACTTGATCAGATGTTCGTCATTACCTAAATTACTGATCAAAGGCAATGATTAAAGACAAGGAAAGTAAAGCTGACGGTCAACAATACCCAAGTTGTTTGAAGATAATCTTAACCTGACATTGACGCTCACTCACCAAAGAAGTCATTGTACTTATGTGCTGAGGATGAAGGGGCAGTGTTTGGCTTCTTCCTTCCTCCTGTGGCCTCATCTGAAAGAAAAAAGGAAGACAAACCCTTTTTTTGATTGCTCCGACAACCTTTAAAGCCTGTAGTGAGGGAAACATTATAATGAGAACAATGTTTTATGCAAGAACACGCTGCTTTGAATTACCTGCTCCCTCAAGATTTGCATTACTTTCTAACACAGAGGAGTCTTTCACTGGATCTTTATTACTGACTGACTTTGTTTGTAGGGGAAGCTTCTTCTTTGATGGAAACAGGTCGGCCTCTAAATCATCCATGCCCTGGGGAAAGAGAGTAAACGTTATTCAAGGCACAAACCGTACAAGAGACAAATTTAGTCTCTGCTTTTGCTCATTTGATATGAATCTACCTTCAGGTTCTTCAGCACGTCGCTGGGATCAGCCTCAGAGACATCTGAGGCCTTAAGCAAAGGTAACAATTATTTATGACATGCAATCAGGCAAATATTGGTCCTCTGTTTTAACATGTTTTCTCTTTTACCTCCAAGTCGTCCCTCCTGACTTCCTCCGCCATTCTACTGAACATGTTATTAGTGGGAGATGAGCTGGGAAAGCAAGAAAAGGAAGCCCCTAAGGAGTACTCATTTATTACAGTTAAGTAGACAGTTCCTGGATTCCTTCAACTTACACGTTTGGTCGTCCAGCATGAGCCCCTTTTGATCGCTTTGGTGGCTCTAAGGGGTAAGATGATCAAATAAATTAGTGTGATAGACTTCAATACTTTCTATATGAGTTACTACTCGTAAACGTCACTTACTTGAATCGTCATCGAATAAGCTGTCAAGTATGTCATCATCTTCAAAAAGGTCTTCAGGAAACCACAGCAAATGTACAATTAGTTGGATTTTTATACATTTATGAACACCTCTGCTAAAGATGTGCTGCAAGACTGGAAATAAAAATATCCTGCTGAAAAATATATTGTATAGGAATTTGTAGAGAGAAGCCTACAATTTGGGATCTAAAGATTTTATCAAAATCTTAATTTACAATTTTATTATTTTTGAGGGTGCTGTCAAGGTCAAAATTTTATTGCACATTATATACAGTCAATAACTCGCAAATAGTCCCAAATAGTTTGTCAGATTAAAAATACTTTTTGAAAATAACCTTCCAGCAGGTATACTTTAAAAAAAAACACACTTATGAAGACATGCTTTTCATATCTGTTTTTAAAAATAAATTTTTAAATGGTTTGATGTAATATTCCAATGTTAAATATGTATTCATTAACTGTTCAAAAAAATCATCTTAACAAACAAATAAAGGTTTTCAAACTTACTTTGGGAGGCTTTACTCGTCGGCTTTGTAGGCTGCGGAATGCCAACAAAAACAACGAAGTGTGTAATTTTATTTACACCAACATGGATGTTATTATTTCACACAATTCCTAAAGAATGGCAAAGTATTGAATAATTTAAATCTATACAGAAAAAAAAACATTGTGTAACAGCTCCAGGACAGCCTTTGACCCTAGAAAAAGGACAAGTTAACTCACCATAATGAATCTTGGCTGGTAGCGGAAAGATTTGAAGGAAGCTAACGAGCTAAAGCTAGCTAAATCTGTTTAGGCGTCTCCTGTCTCCATTGGTAACCACGCCGTTGCTCTGCGCCGCGTCTTCTTTTATATTAGCGGTAGAAAAAACTATGAACAGCGGATTTCATTGTAACAAATAGAGATAGACACGCTTTTTATCCAGAAGGATGTCTTTAGCGTTTATTTACCCAGCTCTTAAATGAGCCAACCTCACGGTAATATATCCCACCGTCAGGAATACCGTGTGTCAAGCCCCGTTACACTCTGTAGCTAATAAAGCACAAACCTAATGCTTAGCAATACACATAGCTAATAATGAGCACGAAACAGTGTTTCCTACACCTGAATAGTTTTCATGCAGACTGTTATACACAGTTGTACCGGTAAAGCATGAGCTTCCTGTTTACTGATCCAGCTGCAATCTGGGTAATGTAGTTTTAGTGGAGATTTTACAGTAATACGTTGAATTTACAACATGTAGCTTGGAACATACTCGAAACACTAGTTTCTTACACATAACAGTTGACATTTTCATCCGAGAGAAAAAGACAACAACATTGGTGCGAGGGACTAGACAGGTTTACCACTAGATGGCGTCAGAAGTTTGTAACGGTGAAACCGGTTGGTAGAAGATAAGGCAGATGAATATCCTCATTAGACTATTTCATTAGGTCAGGTCAGAGTTTGATGTGTCATCAAATCACTGGTAGTGAGCCTAATCATTTGCCTCCTATTAAGCCAGAGATGAAATACACAAAACATTTGTTTTTACTTGTAAAATGTATTCGGTAATATAGGTCAAATTAAATTTGTATGGCGACTGATGCAGTGCTTTCCAAGATGTGTAATGTTACAACTACACTGTACATTAATGGCCTTTATGAGACAGACCAAGTAGGACAAGCAAACACTCTTAGAATGACCTTTCTTACCTCAGTCTCAGTCAGATTGGGTGGAGAGCACCCCTGAACATCATTGTTCAAGTGTTACCACATATTCTCTGTTAGATTTAGGCATGGACTTTGATTGGGTCACTCTACTTATACATGAATATGCTTTGACCTACTCCACAAGAGCAGCTCTTGAGGACCGGACTTGGTCGCCCTTGATCTTAACCATTTCATTGTAGCTATAGGATCTCCATTCTCCATTTAAGGAAAACATTGTTTGCAATGGAGTCGCTTAAATGGCACAAAAAATCTAGTATGCCTGGCGGACATAATCTAGTAATATTTCTCTTAGAAAATGTAAAGAGTCATGTTGCACATGACTCTTTTCAGACATATAGAATATAGTTTGCAACTATACAGTATTTCAAATGGATTATCCAGCCGCTGTTTGGTTGAAAATTTACAAGCTTGGATCATTTTATATTTACTCAGGTAATGAAGAGATTACATTTCGGATAATAAATACGAGTTTTCTTTCATTTATTCAAGTTAGTCTTTGTGCTCCCCAGTAGTCCTGTTTCCTCAGACTTTCTAAATCTTTCCTTTCGACTTTTATTGCTTTATCCAGCGTCCAAGAAAAACTTGGAGAGACCTTCAAAAAGACCAGAGAAGTATTCATCATAATAAGCTCTTTAATAGATGACAGCAAAGCCCGTGTCTGAGCTTCACTGAGTTTCAGCAGGACACAAAAAACACAACAAAGAGGCATTCCACTGCTTTATTTAGTGATGTGGAGTACAGTGTAACAACAACATAAAGCTGTAAGGTTCACAGGATGACTCGGCAAAGTACATAATCTCAGCCGTTTGAAATCAGGAAAGCTAAGATTTTCTAAGATAAATGCTGCTTCCCCACATTCGTGTTCAAGGTGCTGAAACAGTCATAGTCAAAGGACTTGTGATGGTTGAGGCACAATTTTTTCAATTTTCTAGAATGTATTTACAGTATTGCTTTTTTGTGGGAGGTAGGAAGACAGATTTAAATAAGATGAATTAATGAAAACATTTTGTCCCCATACTACTAAGAGGTCTAAGCACCTTCCATCCAAAACACTATGTTTTAAGTAGAGATATAAATGTGTCTACATGTCACTCAGGAAAAAAAAAACACAAATTTTTATTAAGTTTAATGTTTATCAATAAAAACTGGGATTTTATTGTTGAGCTTGAAATTATTAAAATTGTGATTTACTGTTGTCTGTCTGACATAAAGTCAGATTTGACACTTTCAATCTTGGTCTGCAGAAATAAATTCTGTATATTTGCTCTAGATTACCTACATATTAACAGTATTTTCTTTTTTTTATTTGACTGATGTTTTCTGCAATTGTTTTTTTAAATATCTCTGAATACCACCCTGACTTTTCCCTTTAAGTGCATTACAGGTCAGTTGAGTTTGAAAACAATAGTAATCTATACAGAGGGCGTGACTAAGTCAATATTTTATCCTGCAAGTCTCTTGTAACACTGATGTCTTTTCACTTAAGTCCCCATTCAAGGCATAAGTCCATCCAACTTATAGTCTGAAGCAAATAATTGACCAAATATATGATTAATTACAGTTTCCAAAAGCCGTTAATGCAGAACTGCTTTGCTATTTATATGGTGGAATGAGCCACGAATGTAACAGAAGTCCAAATTCTGAAAAAAAGAAGATTTGTAGTTTTTTTTTTTTTTACTATGAATACAATACATTTTATAGTGGATACAATTTATTGTAATTGGAAAATCTGATTTGCTTACATTAGCTCTGTCAAGAGGAATGTCCAAAATTTCAGCAAACTTCCCGAAGGAAGAATTCCTAAATCTTTTGACCCAGTTTAGAAGGCAAAATATTATTACTTTTGCTTCTGTCTGATATTTGGAAAGAAAGAAAAATGGTAGTTCTAATTGATCTAAAATAAGAAAACACATGACCATGTGCCAATAAACACATGGTCATGTGTTTATTGACCATGACCATGTGTTTATCATGGTCAATAAACACATGACCATGATAAAGGTCATGTGTTTATTAAATGATTGGATTTCATGTAGGAACATAACAACACAAGATAGCTTTGTTAGTTCAACTATTTTTTTTTTCTAAAAGGTGTTTTATTAGATTGCAGAAAATTAACTGGAAACTACATTAAGGAAAAGTTGGTTTAAGAATGTTTCATAGTTAAGGCTTTGATTTATTAACATTTAAGCAAGTTCAATTATTAAAAAAAAATAATTTCAAGGTTTGTATTTTGAGGACGTGCGAAGGTGCCAATTTTCTCCATATGGCACTGGTGGTTAACATCACTGTGTTTCTTCATGCTTTTTATCTGCAACTTCACTGATTGCACATGAAGGGTAGTTAGTTTATACTAACTATCCTAGAAACTCTGGGTAGTTAGTGTAAACTGACTGAAAATCAGTAAATGAACGATTGAAGGAATGCAAAAGGGACACATTTTCATTTGGTGGAAAAAATAAAAATATTTAAAAGGCTTAAGTCTTGAAGATGTTATGAGTCAATGGTATTAATTTGGGATTTTATTGTTGAGCTTGAAATTATTAAAATTGTGATCCAAGTCTGAATTGAGTCCAAGTCAATTCATGCAAAATCCACATCTCTGGTAACCTCACAGCAGAAGAAAACATTAAGTTTTTTTTTTTTTTTTTTTTTTTTTTTTTTTAACTTTTAAAGGCAGAATAGAACCCTGGACTTTAAATTAATTAATATAATTGTAGAGAATAAAATTTTTTAAAGTGCACTTTGTAGTTCCTGACCTTTTTTATGCATGAGTCAGAAACATACTCCCCTTAAACAAGAAAAACACAAGCCTGAAGGTCATGAATAATGTCTAATGGCTCAAATTCAGCATTTGTAAGGTATCATCCCTCTTCCAGTGGAATTTGAACCTCTGCTGACACTTCCTACTTCAGGAATGAAAACCCCTGCTGAACATCGAGGGCGAGGCCACATCAGAACAGCTCCCACTGTTTGTGTCGGCCATGTTCCTTTATATATTCTCCTGATCAGAGTCTTCCTCTGTAGAGTGTAGGCCGACATCTGAATCCACCAGAAAAAAAAACAAAACAAACAAACAAAAAACAAGATGAACAATTTATTTAGTTGATTTTGCAGTGCCTTTTAAGAACATTCATACTACATTGTCTGCTTTACATTCCGCTGTGTTACAACCACATATTTTAGTGTATTTTATGCGTTTTAAATGATATGATACATGATACATGTTTTTGACATTTATTTTGCAAAGAACAATCTAAAAAGTTTGCCGTGAATTTGTTTTATTCTGCTTCCCTGATAACTTTGTAGAATCCACCTTTAACTGCATTAACGTTTGCTTGATGTAATGGATTAATAGCTTTTTCAGGTAGAAAGCTGTCTTAGTATGATTTTGTAGGGCTAGCATATTTGATGTGATGAGGTTCTCTGACAAACCCAGTGTTTTGCATGTTGGGCAAAAATATCAATTTTGAACCTATCTAACCAGAGAAACTTATTCCAAATGTTAGCTTACCCCCTATATGAATTGTAGCAAGGATTCTTATATTCTTTCTTTACAGCTCATCTTACATAACTGCATTATTTATATTTATATTGAGTTTCACATAGGTGGACAATCAACAAGGAGTGGTAGACAGGGCTGTATCTGAAGCATTTTCTAGAAGAGATTGTGTTGTTTGCCTTCTAAATCTTTTAGCGTTATCGCGTCAGTAAACACTCCAAAGCTCAGTGTGGGGCAGACATCACCACTCCTTTCCCAATTTCCAAAACAAGCTTTTCTGGCTTCTTTCAACTCATTAATCACATCCGTTAAACAAAAACATCTTCTGTGTTTTAAATATTTGCGCTGGAACGCCATGAATACAGGAATATTTAGTTTCCTCCAAACTGGGGGAGTACTTCTCAGAAGGCGATGTTTTCCTCCTCTGTCATGGTAAATTCAATTACTCTGCAGTTATCTCGACAGGTTGAGCAACAAGTATGAATTTTTCATAATTCTCTGATGGGATGCATGCCTCTGAGCATGTGTCTCATTTCAGTCAGGGTGAAATATGCAATGAGAGTGTGAAGAAAAATTCACATATTCAGAGAAAATATCTGATTGTGAGAAAAAAGTGCAATGAGACTTGATAAAGTACCTTATTTGTAAATTTTTTCCCCCGATGACAAAAGAGCTTTGAAGAAAATTGCTGACATTTAGGCTTTATTAGTGTTCCTCCTTTCCCAGTCTATTGTGAGTTTAAGTACTACAAATTCACTCCTTCATTAAGCTGTTTTTTTGAAGGTAAAGCTAAAATTTATTTTAAAGAAGAGTTGCGATTGTCTAAAAATATTCATTTAGAAAAAAATGAATCATCTTGACTCAACAAAACACATCTACAGGCCATCAAAAGAGAAAAAATTGTCACTGTATTTTATTTGCTTTACATTATTGTTTGGCTTATTGCTTAAGATTAGAGATGTGATACCCCTGTGTTTAAAAGTGTGGTGGCAGTGAGGTAATGCATTTATAATAACCCTGCAAAGAGACGACGGATTGTTATTCGGCCTCTAAATCATTCAGCAATAGTAGAACTTAAAAGCCAAATGTGGGGCAGGCTTCTAGGCTTTTTTATGCATCTGTGCCTCTGCGTCATACTCCAGTGCTCCACTTTTGCACCCCTCAGACATTCTCAGTTTTCATCTGGTGTTTTGAATGTGTTATATTTTGAATTTTCATCAAAACCTATTTATTACCCAACTTTTTTTTTTTTTTTGGCTTGCTTGATTGTGCTTATCCATAAAGCTCAACAATAAGCAGCATTACCAGTGAAAAAAAATGCTTCAGACTGTAAACACTACAAAGCACCTAAAACTAGAAAAGTGTTTTGTTGCAAAATGTTGCGGTCTACCTGAATTGCCTTGATTTGCTCTAGTGTTCTTACCCTTAGTTGTTGTCATTGTTGGGTTTCCGTTGTCCCATTGCTCTTCATGTACGGCATTTCCATATCAGCATTGTCATTCTGCCTGTGAACGGACATGTACATGATATCACACAAATATAGTACCCCCTCATTGTAGAGTTCAGTTCATCTCAGCTCCTCTGGGTCAACAATTTTTAGAGCTTCTCCTTCAGTTCAGTTGCAGCTGTAAGTTTTTTTTTTTTTTATCTATGTCTCTTTGCACATCTGGAGACTCAGAACTTCTGTCCCAGTTTCTACTCTTTTGCAGTCTCTTCCAGGATTGTCCTGTATTTGGCTTCATCCACTACTCATCAACTCTGACCAGCTTCCTTGGCTTTTCTGAAGAAAAGCAACCCAGCAGTGTTGCACAGTTTTGCTCTACATAAATTCAAATTAAAAGCTGACCAAAAAGTTCAGGTTGAGTCTAATCTGACTGAAACAGATTCTTGCATATGTGACCCCAGCAGTTGTTGTGACAAACTGTTTTGTTTCAATTTTGGCTTTTTTCTTGCCTCTTTTCCATTAAGGCCAGATGTGTGGTGAGCACAATAAAATCTGTCGCCTGAGCTGTAGGGCTCTGCAGCTCTTCAAGAGTTAGTTTGTTAATTCTCTGATTAATGCTCTCTTTCTCTTTCTTGTAAGTTAAGGTGGTGGCTATGTCTTGGTAGGTTTACAGTTGTGTCATACTCTCTCTTTATCTATCTTCGGATAATAAGTTGAACTTTGCACAGTTTGAGACTTTTGAACATCTCAAACGTTCAAAAGTTTGAACGTTTGAGACGTTCAAACTTTTGAATGAAATTCAAATAAAATACACTAAAAATTCAGAAGTCCATCCTTTTTTCTTTTTAAACTTTTCACTGATGTAAAGTTTACAAATTCCAAGAATGTGTAGTCATGACAACAATAACAACAACAAAAAAATTAAAACATGAGCAAAAGTTTGGGACATCTATACTTTTTCAGTTTTTGTCCTTGTCTCAGTCTAAAGTGGTTCAAAAAAACGTAAATTGCTTTATGTCGCTCTCATTTTTGTATAAAGAAGCTGGATGCAGGATGAAGGCCTCATTAAAAAACAAGGTTCTCTTTTATCTGCCCCTAATTGTGCGAGCCAGATGTTTGCCGTGCTCCACGGTGCCCTAGCCACGTGTCATTGTTTGCTATTGCTTGGAGAGTGGGTAAGTAGGCCCTGGGGGGAGATGGAAAGATTGCACTTTGAGTCAATTTGTAGCCATGAACTCGAGAGCTCTGCTATTTTCTCCTCTATTCATCTTCCCATTCGAAAAGCCGGTATACGTGGTTGTTACGAAGGCAGCCACTTAATCCACACGCTGTTGATCAAGGCTAACCCTTAAATAATCACAGGACTGATTTCAAATCAATGATGCAGATAAGTCCCTTCTTTCTTTTTCACACTTTCTCCCACACATGAAACACATATGCATTTTTTTTGTATGTTTCTTGTACGTGTGAGTGTTCAGAACTCACTGGAAGCATGTTATGTAATTAGTCCTATTAACTATACAGTGCTTCTTTTCTTGTGTCTAAATTTAAAGGAAAAAAAAAACAGTTGAACAAATAAAAATCAGAAACTAAGTCCATGAGGACTAAATATAATGACATTATATTTAACCTTTTAAATATAATTTAAAAGGTTGATAGTACCAGTACTCACGGTTTGATTTTATTGGAGAACCTCTGCCGCAGGATGACAGCAATAGTGGTCAGGACCATCATGGTTGTGCACATGGTTCTACTCCAAAGAGTGTCTTCGGCCTTGGGGCCTGTTGCTGGTCTGGAACACCAAAACGTCTTACCCCATTGAAAGTTGTGAATGGTACAGGACAGAGATTGGGACTTGTAATAGTCAGATTTGCCTTGGCTGTGACTCGTGATTTGGGGGAGATTAGCACAGAGGATTAGCCAGGATCAAGGAGCAGTCTGGTTCTTGCTGGAAGGGCTAGAAGGCAAACAGAGCATGCTGTGTTGCTATTCTGAAAACAGCCCACACCGTGTTGTTAGCACAGCAAGCCAAATCAAGCTCGATGTTGCATTTTCATTCAAGGAAGGACGCCTTTTTTCGAAAAAGACTTCAAAAAGTGATACAATGTAAGTCGTGACATTGAAAAAAGTTGGTACATTTAAATGGTATTTTGTCTAGACACGCATTGGAAAAAATGAATAAATCCTGGAGCTTGCCGTAAGGTCATAATATTGATTTTAACAAGACAGATGTTAATTACATTCCATGAGGGAGGGAATTTTAGTATGTGCTTTTTCTTTTGTTAAATTTCAATGTTTCACATTCTCAAAAAAAAGTATGTTAGACAAAGATAATATGAGTAAATTTAAAAAGTGCTTTTTAATGACATTTTATTTGTATGGGTAAAAAAGCTATTGAAATGGAAAAACATTTTTACTCAAATGGTTAAAGCAGTTGACCTTTACTGCGTCCTGCAACAAGGAGGTCAGATCCCTAGGCTCTCTGAGCGCAACTCAGAGCAGTAGGACAAAAACCATTGCTGACCACTAAACGACACAAATATCCTTCTCACATTTGCTGCAAAAACTTTTACATTTTGTACAGTGATAGAACACAAGTGAAAGTATCTAAAAGCTTCTCCCAGTAGGTGATAGTGTGATGGTCTGGAGTTGTTATTCTGCTTCGGTATATGGATTGTGCAGTGACTGATGGATCCATGTATTTAGCTCTCTCTGTCACCTTTGACTCAAAAAGGCTTTGGTTAGGCAAAAATGAAAATTGTAGCTTAGTCAAAGTCTAGACTAAATCTAGACTCTTGGCAGCACCTCAGAAATGTCATTCAGGCTTGGCTAAATTTGTACAATTCAACAAAGAAGGGTGGGCCTAAATTATTCCCCATTGGGTCTAGGTTGTTTAGGCTTTTTAATTTGTAAGGTGGCAAATGCTTTTTGTCCCAAATGATGTATAGTTACAGCACTTAATCAAAAAGAGTGTATGGAAAAAGGCAGTTTTGTGTGAGCTAGGAAAAGCTAAAAAAAAAAAAGAATAACACAATGAGTTTTAATCAGAAGGTTTTCTATTGTCTGTTTACTTCAAAGTATCCTCAGTAACACATACAAATGTGAGTTTCAATGAGGGGAAGGGGGAAGTACAATCATCAGCATTATTGTTGAAAATGTAGAAATCCTCCAGTATTCATAGAACATAACAAAAAAGACATGAGTAAGTACGGAGTGAAAAGAAGGAACATCTGTAAAGCATTTGAACGTTTCGAAAGACTCCTGTTTACATTTCAGTTTCTACATGGACACATTTAATAGAAGGCACACCCAAGTCAAATGTGACCTCTTATCTTCCACTCCGTCTCTTTTCTGCATCCTAAATGGGTTAATCTTTAAAAGAGAACAATCACTGGGAAGGAGTGCTCTCTGTCTCTCACAAACACAATGCTAGCTGTAAAAATTGACAGTACATGTTCCTATATTTGTTTATGTTATATCTATTTTACATTGTCCATGATTATCATAGATAACAACAAACTGCATTGTCATGTTACAGTCATCTGATTGCTATTGCATAAAGCTGCAAAGCGATAAGATCCCCGTTAGAGGTGTGCTAATCTACAGGTTTCAGCCGCTGGAGGTTGATTGTTGAGTCCAGCCCACTTCCTCATAGACGGCTTTGATGCCAGAGCAGACAGTAGCTAGGAACTTGGTCCATGCTGCGCCCACCTCTGGCGTCACAACCTCTGGATACTCTTCTCCCAGGACTTCCAGAATCACGCCGCTCAAGATCTAAATAAGACGCAAACAAGTAATTTACCTCAAAGTGCCGTTTAGAGTTTGACATTTTAGGATACTTTTGAAATATCATTAATAACACAGTCAAAGGAAGCCAGTCATGCCGTTCACCAATTTCTTATTTTAAATGGGAAACCCACTCTGTGATTATTTTTCACGCGTGCAGAGATTTTTAGCTCTGCACTGGGTTATTAGCTTGTGGTGCTAATAACCCAGTGAAATAATCCAGTTACTTCACTGGGCTCATTTGCAAAGTCAAGTTTCTTTGCAAAGAGCATTTCTGCAACAAGGCAGTTTGAAGTGGTTTACATGATTAACACAAAACACAATTAACTAGCAAAACAAACAAAAAAAGACACATTACATTACAGTGGCAGAACAAAGAAAAGTAATTTAAAAAAGTCATAAAAAGTTGTAATCCAGACCAGAATTAATCTATTTTCCGGCTGTCTTATATACAACAAATATATGACAAAATCAATGTTTTGAAGTGAGCATCACTAAATCTTGATCTCAGTCCAATAAAACATTTGCTGGAAGTTCAGAAAAGTTTTGTTTACACAAGGTGGCTTACAAATCCAATGCAGTTTCACCAGTTCTGTCTGGAGGTAAAAAATTTCAGTAAACTATCGTGAGAAGCAAGTGGAAAGAAAACCCAAAATGTTTGATCCAAGGCACACCAGTCGAAAGGGGCATTATTTTAATAACTAAAGAAATATATGCAAACTTCTGTCTTTGAAGAAAATTATTGAAATGCTTTCTTTCCAAAAAATTGTCTTACTACTGATTCTGAGATTTAGCATATAGAAATAAATCTGGTAATACTATCTAACATAAGACTGAAAATGTTACGTCTAATTTAAAAACAAACAGTGAAAGTAAATACACCAGGTATTTACATGCAATGTAAATACCTGGTGTAAACTTTATTTTCTCTCTACCCAGAAGTATCAGCCTTAGCTCATTTACAATTCTTACTTCAACTCAGGTGGCTGTATGGATTCTTTCTTTATATTTTAATCCGTTTGTTTTACACGCCCACCGTTTTTCTTGGTTTGATTCTTATAGTCTTTACCTTGAAGTACACTGGATCCACCTTGTGTTTGAGTGCGTGGGCTTTGCCAACCAGCTTCAGCACTGAGGCCACCTTTTCTGAGTCGTCAATATTCTCCACCAACGTGTTAAGGGCGTTCATGACTCTTTGGGCATGTTTTCTGAGCTGGGAACTATGCTCCAACTCCTCTGTGTTCTCAATGTGCTTGAACTGGCTGAAGTATAGCTTGGATGAAGGGAAGTTCACAAACAGTCTGTGAAGGAGAAGAACGTTAGAGGTAGATTTTAGACATTGTCCAAAGCCTTAACTAGCTAAAGGAAGACTTGGCAGAGGTATAGATGCTGTCACATTACTTATTTCTTGCCTTGTATTTTGGCATGTAAAAAATATCATGCAGGTCCAAACATTGAGAAGGAGAACACATTATGTGAAACATGGAAGTCCTGTCAAGTCTCTGCATGTATTGCTCATGATGTGCTCCTTTCTTTTTGTACAATACGTGTGCATTCAGGTGTGAGTCATCACGCTCATGACATTTTTTTTTAGTCTTGTCCAAAACAATAAGGTCAAGACAATCTAAGATAGATCTCAAAATGCAGATGCTAGGCGTGCAGAAAGGTGTTGTTATACCACTGAAGTAGAAAGTGAAAAAAATAATACTTTAATAGGGTTGTAAGGTTCAGAGTTTTACAAGCCAAAGCTTGTAAAACAATTTTCTCTCAGAGCTCTTCCACCCATCCTCTGTAGCCACCTTATCCTGTTCAGACAACTTCAGGAAAAATGATGGTAATTGGTGAGGGACGAGGTAAAAACTCGACAGAGTACTTTTTCACTCAGAGTAACAAATTTTACAACCATTAAATCTATATGCACTGCAGAGACTAAGATGCCTTATTCTGGGGTTTGAGAGGAAACTATAGAACCAAAGCAGTGGCAAATATTTGCCACTGCTCAGACAAAGCATGGAAACTGCCAAATGATTTGGACTGACAACTTTCTAGCTGTTAAACAACAGTAAAAACCACAGTCCCAACAGCTAGATATTCTATTAGTTTCTGGTAGAAATAGAGCAAAAGGTTAGACTTATAAACTTCATCTTGCTTTTTTAGAAGAATTCCCCTGTCAGGCTCATCTGATTTACCATACATTTATAACAGTTAACAGTTAAAGTTACCTGCAGCAATGATTACATCGTATATTTTTCTTCACTTTGTTTTGAGGGACAGGCGGTCTTCTTTTTTCAACAGAAGTTCCAGATCTAGATTCTATTCATTTGCACGATGTGATTCAACTTTCAGAGAACAAAAAGTCACTTTGATGTTCTCTTTAATTACATCCCCGCTTGATCCTCGGAGGTATCATGGTGAATTTTGCAAAGAGGAACCTAAAAGCTCACCCCCTCACACAGTTCTGGGAAGAGGGCCAAAGCATCTGGTTGTTGGCTATCAAATCAAGATGTCCCATCTCCCCCTGGCTCTGCAACTGCTTATACAGATAGGAAACAAATATTTCTTTTCTGCTAACTCTGACACATATGCTTACATATCGGGGTTTTACATGTGAAAACGGAGAAAGTTAGAGTGCGCTCAGAGAGTTCAGATGGGTGAAAGGCTTTGAAAATGCCGGAGCTTCATACTCCCTGTTTTGCTGCAAACTAATGAGGAGCGACAGTGTTTAATCTCTCTGTCTTGTAATTGCATGACCTGTGGATGCATATAAATAGCCTAATTAGAATTTTCTGTGGTCATTGAACTCTTAATCCTTCCTTATCGTTTCTCAAGAATAATTGAGGAGCTGAATTGAAGACAGCTTCTAATTTCAGAGAGGGAGATGGTGATTTGCGCTCGTCGATCTTATCTGCTAGCCAAAAAGACTGTAATTTTGTAGGATTAATATTAGCGCCGAGGTCCTTCGGCAGAGCGACAGGATGTATTTCCTACTGCCTAGAGGAATATTGCACAAGGCCTGGTTTTCCAATCAATATTCATTCTTCAAATTCCTGAAGGCTGTAGAGGATCCTTGTGATGGAATGTAAGAATGGAAAATATGGGACTGAAAAGAAATCATACCTAAACATGTTTAACCTTCATTATGGTTAAACACATGGTTTTCAAAATGTCTGGTTGAAAAAAATAAAATAAAATGAAAGGTTTGATGTGCATTTGTATTCAATCTCCTTTATTCTACTACCCCTAAATTTTACTCTGAGCAACCATTGTTTTGCTTTCAAGTGTTGCTTGAGTAGTAATCAAGTCTGCATGTGAAGTATTTAATCTCTGGATCTATACCACATGACTGTGAAGGCCTGTAAGCCAGTGCTGCATGTTATTAGGAAAATATAAGATAAGCAATAAGGCCAGGGATTTTATAATAAGAACGTAACTTGTGATTAAACACATCACTGAGCAGTGTTAATGCATTTCTGATTTGGATTCATAGCAAACCAAAACTTTGGGGTTTTGCGACCCCAAAGGGTCGCAAAACAATACATAGACATTTGAGACCGTAATGTAAGAAAATGTGAAAAAACAATTGAAGTGGGTGTGAATACTTTTCCGAGGCTGCCTACGTCCCTTTCTTCAGCAATCTGAGAGGATGAAAAAACACACGTTGCTTGACTAGCGGTGCATGACACCACTCACATGATGCCCCTCTGCAATCAAAAAGGATTATTAAGGCACGCCGCGTCATGCGGCGAATCCTGTCACACATGAACAAATGTCAAAAGCCTCCATACATCCGTGCAGATGGCTGACTTTTGCAACAGTTTCTCATTCCTGGATTTCAGTGCTAATGCTAAAAAAAGACAGCGACCGTGAGAGTCTCTCCAACAGCTCTGTGTGATACCCATAAATAGATTAATTCAATTGCTGAAATGACTGATTGAGTGTATTAAAATAAAAGAAGTTAAAATAAACTCAAAGTCCTTTGATATCTGGGAAGACTTAAAGGTCTTGCTGAGTGATGGAGTCTTGTGGCGGCAGGCATTCAAAACATGGCCTGTGCTTCAAGGGAAGGACAGCCAAAGATGTTTCCATGATGGATTTTAACGATTTGCTTTGATTACATGAGAAAACAAAGAAGATAGGGAGAGATAAGGCTGTCACATGGAAAACATTAGTATTGAAGTGTGTTCTCTGTTGTATTCTAGGAATGGAAAACCCTTCAATTAGGAATCTGTTCGTATTTCCTGGAAAAATAGGTCGTACATATGCAGGCTCCAGCAGATGCATCAACACATGTGAGCTCCAGAGAGGGGAAAAGATCAAATTCATGATTCTGATCAAAACTGATCAAAGTTGCAAAGGAGGGCAAAAGGAAAACAATAATAATAAAAAAAAAACCAGCATCCCATTTGCCACACTCTGTCACAGAGCCACATTCACATTAATCAAAACCTAAAGCAGCAGATGGAAATACCTGACCAGTATGGCAACCCCGGCCTCCTCACAGTTCTGGTAGACTTTCGCCCACGAGTCCTGGATCATCACCCTCTCCTTGTCAGTCAGTGGGCTTGGGCGCTCCAGGTGGTCCACCTCTCCCTGCTTCCTCTCCATCTGGAAACACAGTGTGTAAGCAGGCTGAGCACATGCAGCAGGCAGGCAGGCTGGCTGGCTCTGGTGGCACTACCCCTCCCCCAGAATAAACACAATATTTTCTACCTTTTTTTTTCCTTCTTCTTTTTTTGGCGTCTGTTTCTCAGGGAAAGAAAGAGAGAGAGAGAGAGAGAAATAAATAAAAGATAAAAATTCTCTCTCCACCCTTTCTAAGTGAGAATCTTTGCTCCCTACCTCTGAGCCTCTGCTGAGCGAGAGAGTGTGAGTGAGAAGCCGGATGAGAAAAACACAAGAAACGCACACGGCGAACAAGGAGGAGCCTCCGTTGGTCTCTCTTTTACACTCTCCTTTCCCACTTTGCACCCACCCTGCTACATTCTATTCCTCCCTCTGTCCACTTTACCTTTTGTAGGTGTTATGTGATGAAAACATAATGGGATCAGACACAAATCCATGATAGGTGAGCCAGATATGTCATGCATGCAGAGCGGGAGCATTGGAAGCATTATAGCATCATGGCGTTATTATAAGATAAAGAGGCGCACTCTGAACTTTTTCTCGAGAGAAACCGTCACTGACTGTCCAAGGGATTAACCTGCAATCATGTTCAATTTCTTACATAGCACTACTAATGTAATCATAGCGCTGCTGATCTCTGTTGCAGACTAGAACTAGATTATGTTGGGGTGTTTTTCATTTCTTTACATTTTAAATTCTATGTGCACACCCTCGAGACACCCACACGTACACTTTCCAGCTCTGTGGTGGCAGTTGTTATCAGTGGGAAGAGATGTCTCACTTGTGTTGACACAGCTAAGATTAAAAACAACAAAAAAATGTATAGATCTGTGTTCTCCTGCTCCACGGTGGGTTAGACATGCAAGACATTTTAACCTGGTGTTGGGGAAATGGTATATAATATATCATGTATTACTATTATCCTTTGTGTTACTATTATGCTTTGTATTACTAGTAAGCTTTATATTAAATACATCTTAATATTTAGGTTTGAACTTACTTAATAGAGATATGTAGTGACTCATGTTTGAACTATGTGACGAGCCTTCTTCAACAGAAACATTGCAGTTGGAGTATTGTATGCAAATGCCGGGCAACAGGAACTATCTGAAGAAAGAAGAATGCTGGACCAGAGCAGATGTTCGGAGTGGCCCCTCATCCTGTTTCACAACTGTTTGTTAGAGGCCCCTCATCCTGTTTTGCAACTGTTTATCATAGACATTCTAAGGTGTCACTGAGCTGTGGCCTGAATGCCCCTCACCCTTTAGAGGTCACAGCTTTGATGTAACTAGGGACCACCCTAAGGAATAAAAAGGGAGGAAGCAGCGGAATCAGATTAGAGTAGGTAGGAGACTTGTAACTAACCTGGTCTCTTGCTGCTCTCCTCGCGAGTACACAGTTATTCAATCTCTTGTCTCTTCTCTGTTTCAGTGTGTTTAATAATGTCCAAGGTGTTCCGAACCTTGGACATTATTAAAAAAATGTCAGAATGATCAGAAAAATTTACTACCAGAGTGAAGTACACACACACAGTGTTTTGAAAACAATTTTTAACAGATAAAAATCTGAAATGTTAATAATTTGTTTGATAAAATCTTCTTGCCATTGCAGCTGCAGGTTTGTGTTTTTTTTGCTACATGTCTCCGGTGATGTTACGTATAGAGAGTGAAATATTTTAGTCATTATTCTTTTAAATTCAAATAAATTTAATTAAAAAATAATAATCTTATTATCCTAAAGGTAAGCTATAGGTTGTAACCCATGGTGTCCAAAGATCTTAAAAAAGCAGTTTTAGATGATGGTGCTGTCTGCGAGAAAGATCTCCAGTAGAAGTCAATCTCGCAACGACTCTAAAGAAGCCTATGACTCTCAGTGTTTGATACTCTCATGGCGGTCGTGACATGCTACCAGCTCAGTTTACAATATTGAGCGGAGACAATGTTTCACAGTAACATGTTATGGGTGACACCATCAGTTGTTGACAAGCGCTACTAATTCACCTCAACTGCTTTTGTTGCTTCATTTTACCTGTTTTGCCAGGATGATCAGAAAGTTGAACAGAGAGACGTTGAACTCCGGAATATGATCCTTACCCATTATGACCGATGGAAGAGACGGTTTGAACTTTTTCCACTTTTCCATTGAAGAATAGCTCAAACTTATTCAGATTGGATGCAGCGCATCTGCCATCACCGATTCTCAAATCTTAATATAAATTATCCTCTAGATTTCAAATGAGTCTGTCTCCTACACCCACATGAACATACTTTGATCTAAACCACTCTGGCTGACTGCTTAGGGTCATTTTCCTGCCGGAACTTGTGGTCTCATCATGGGTCTTCCAGCATTAAAATTGTCCATCGTTACACTCCTGAAGAAAATGTACATGTACATACAAAAACTTACATTTAGTTTCAGCTGACCAGAGTGCCTTCTACCACATGTTTGCTGTGTCCCCTCGATGACTTGTGGTTAACTGGAAATTAGCAGGCAGCAACCACATTACTTCCTTTCAACAACAAGTTTCTTCTTGCCCCTCTTCCCTCCATCGAGGGCAGATACAAAGAGAGTACGACTAATAGATGTCCTGTCAGCACACTTCAGAAAAATATTGTTGCACTAGATTTTATTTAGGAGAATCAAAGTAAAAAGGGGTGAGTACATTTTGAAAATCATGCATTATTTTCCTTCCACCTCGCAATCATGCACTCATTTCTGCTATTCCTCCCCACACAAGATCCCAAATAAGTTACATTGAAGTTTGTGGTTGTACATGAAAATATGTGGAAAAATGCAGAACAATTTAAAGATCTACATTGCAAAGCAAGAATGGGTTGTTATAAAACCGGAACGATACAAAGTACAAACGTGCGTTAAGCATTGACCCAGTCTGTGATAGTAAACAAGATAAGAACACACGAGACTCTAGTTTGATGATTTATGTAATTGTATGTCTGAAATGTCTAAGCAAAAGGAACATTTCAAGTCAGCTCTAGCCCAGCAGATTTATGGGTAGGTATTATGAAAGAGAGGCCCACAAGGAACATTATACAAAAGTCTAACAGTATGTACCGTATAGGCAGAAAAGACTATACTACGCATATTGCCTCTGGAGGTCCTCAAAAACAACACATCACTTGTGCTTGATCAGACTCTTGCAAGGGTGAAAATTTGTGAAAAACTTTGGACTGAACTTTTGTTGTGTTTCATCTAAAGTCTGGGATCTGGGAGTAATATCAACCCAACTTAATAATTTTCCATTTCAAAGTTAAACATTTTTTTGCCGCTACCTGCCAGTATATGTGTCCCAGCTTTGAACATGTTTTCGTGTCGTGAATCACACAAAGAGAGGATAGTAATTTTTATGACACGTTACAGGATGGTAACAAAGAAAGATGATAATTTTAAATCTTCCAGGGAGAAGCGGTAGACAGGTCAGGTGGCTATAAAATCAGAGTTGTTTAGCAAAAGAGTATATGACTGCAATTTAATATGAAGAAGCTTTTTTTAAGCAAATATCTTCTACATCTGGTGGGAGCTGAGGAAATGTAAGATTTGCAGCAAAATGTCATCCTCTATAGGTCTTTAGTGGAAAGGACAACCAGCTGTGGCAACATAAGCATCAGCAAATCAAAGGCATCCCAGGAAGTCTTGCAGACTTCACAGCTTCTTAGAATTATGTCCAAATCTCCTGAGGGTGCTTTTAGTTACTTTGGCCTCATTCCCAGTAACACCTGTTGACCTGAGGTCAGTTACTGTTGCGTTTATATTCACAAACAAACTCAAGGCTTTTTATTTTTTTACAAGCCAATAATAAATCTGCGTGCTTGTGTCTATTTGTTATTGTGAACTTGTATTAGATGTCCTGTACAGTCAGAGCATGTGTTTTTGTCAATGCTGTGAGGGCCGTTAAAGGGGTTACGCCTTATAACTGAATCTTCTGCATTTTGCTACTACTTAAATATTTGTGTGTGGATGGTCAAGTTCTTCATACACACATTTGCTTATACTTCTCAAGCACAAAAATATCAACTTAAGTTTGGGAAACAGCTAACAACTTCATGCAACAATTATTTTTTTTTAAGAAAAAAAATTGTTGCAAAATTTTTAATTTACTCTGGACTTTGTTAAGCTCCATGGGGCTAAAATTATTTGCTAAAGATCATGTAGAACATACACTCCAACAAATGTCCCTTGGCAAAACGGACCCTGTATGTTGACAAGCTTCTGGGGTAATTCTGGACGGATTTTTGGCCAATTCCAGGTAGAATTGTTTTAAATTGGTTGCTTAAAGGTTCAACATTTAAGCATATGTTGAACCTTTAGAGAGACATTTTATAAAATCCAGTTCTGATATGAATTTGGGTTAATTTTACTCTTGGAGAAACCATTTTTGTCCACCTTGTGTTTGAACTGAGCTGTACATATTGTAAAAACATGGCATTTGAGTTTTAAACATTTTTAATTTCTAATAATTGCTCCACTTTGTTTTTCCCTATTTACAAATTAGTCCTTACTGTACAGTATCTTATGCCTAATTTTTATACATTTTGCCTTTGTGTGAATACACATGGTCCTGCTTACCTTAACTTGCCACTGTGACTCCTGAATTTCCTCACAGTGGGACAATAAAGGATATTCTTTTCTTCTATTGAATAGGAAATGTATTTAGGCTGTTTAGAAAATCAGTTTAGCTCATGTTTTTGAAGTGTAGGAGGAAGCTGGAATACCTGGAGAGAACCCACGCCTGCACAGGGAAATTCCGACAAAGGGAAGCATGCAAATTCCATGCAGAGGATCAGAGGTTGGAATTTGAACTCAGGGCATTCTTGCGGCAAGGTAACATAACTGTGCCTCAGTTGTGTACAACAGTGGAAAAACATAAAGGAAGGAAGCTTCCAACACAAAAATCTGCTGACATTTAGAGGAGTATCATATTTTGCAAGATAATGTGGGACCTAAATCACGTTTTCAGACTTCTTGAGAAATAATAGTTGCAGAAGGTAGGGATTTGTCAGTAAAAATAATCCTTTCCCACCAAATTACTAATCAAAGAATGTAAAAGCTTCTACGACTCTGCCTTGATGATCGGTTTTATCTGTTTTGCTGAGCTGTTGTTAGAGGCTCTGCCTCTCTATTATCTGTTATCTCTGTTTTGCTTTAATGATGCTGCAAAGACATAATTTTGTCTTCATTATCTTTTCTCCAAACATGAACATCAGAGAATGGAAGCCTAGTTATACCCTCCTCCAACCCATTAGGCTACTCTCTTCCGGACTTAATAAATTTCAGTGGGATCTGAAAGAAAAAAAGAAGCCTTTAACAATATACTCACTACTTTCATGTTCATAAATGTGACAGAAATGTCGCTTGTGGAAAATTTCTGATTAGGTAAGGAGTCACTGTTTATGAGGTTTAAAATTAGTTTAAAGGTCTTTTGAACACACTTGGAAAAAAATAAATAAATATATATATATATATATTAAAATTTGTTGTTAAACTCTGGGATCTTGGTGGCTTTTTATTGATAATCGTTTCTTATGGCAATAGTTTTGATTGTTATTATTGCTTTTCTATTATCAATTTGTCAGATTAGATATTTGGTTTAAAAGTGGTTTTGATTTGGTTTTACATGTAATTTCAGGCTTGCAAACCCACAGTTACTTACATACAGTGGAAAACCAGAATCTCCCCAAACGCATTTGGAGCTTGAAGCAGTTTTTCACAGCGTGATCAATAAAAACAGTAGCTGTACTTTGCTGCCACCCTCTGGAACATCATGGAAACAGGCTTAAAGATTTAAGTATTTCTGCACCCTCAGGCAAAATAATAACATATGTTTAAATACAAGGGAAGAATTAAAATGATTAATTTAACAATTAGACAACACATTACAATACAGTGATTCAGCACAGGTTGTCTTCTTGCATGTTGTTAACCTGGAGATTTATTATTAGATGCAAATCCCACATTTTAATACAAACACAGAACTGATTTATTGTCCTACCATATAGAAAGACTTATTTCGTCACAAGTTATGAGAAGACATCCCTGTCCACTTACATGTTGTGATTTTACTACCTAATGACACTGGAAGTATCTAAAATATATTTTAATACTTTCAGTGTCATTCAATATAATTATCCGATTTAAAAAGCTTTAAAAGCTGTATTTTAAAAGTAAAATGTTAACTGACTCCTCATTTTTAGCTAGTTAGTTAGAGGCCTTGTGGAAGGTCAAAAGACTCTTATAGTTTAATGTCTCTGAATAAAACTATATTAAAATTTGTTGTTAAAACTAACACTTTTTTAGCCTCAATTTTTTTCTCCTCACTCAAAACTTGAATTTATTATTTTTGTTTTAGAATTATCTCATGAAGGATTGCATTAAACCAATGAAATATTCACAGATTTTAATGTGATTTACATATCTTTATGTAAAACACATCAAACACATGTTTATCTTTATGTTTATCTTCACTTGACGATAAAAAAAAAACATCATGTGGATAGTATTTGTTTATCTTATTTACTCGGTCGAATAGAAATAATGTGAAACTGTAAATATTAAATGTAAAAAAGTAAAATGCTTGTAGTTTTAGTTCTTCACACAGCACTGGGTTTGTATCAAAATGCTGTCCAGTCGTTTACATACACACTGCAACGCGGAGCCAGCAATATTGACCCAGTGACCACTCCGTAGTTCTCAAATGTGGCTCGCTGTCATGTTACCATGCAACCTGATAGAGCATAGGCTGGATCATTCGTCTCTTCGCGAGTAATACATGTAATTAGACACGCTAACTTCACTGTATTTATTTCCCCTCTATATTTAGTCAAGTTTGTGTCCCACAGGAGCTTTTTTTTTTTCCGAATAAATTAGCTCACTTACTGCAGACGCTAGTGTGCGGCAGTTAGCTAGCCGACAAGAGCGTCGTAAAAAAAAAAAAAGCTAAACGTTCCTGTTTTGTTGGGTTAAAATAAAGTGGCGTTACCGACTGTACTTTCTGTGACACAAAAACACTGAACTTGCAGAATGAATGTCGCTAAAAGTGGCTACCGTGTGTTTTCTGCAAACTCCTCCGTTGCTTGCACAGAGCTGGCTAAGAAGATAACAGAGTGAGTACTCCAAAGCACTAGTTAATGTTTAGCTATATTCACTCGTATTCAGGTACTCAGGTGTGTTCTGGTGTAACTACTAACTGACACAAATAAAGGGATAGTACAAGAGGCAGAGCAGGTTCCGGTGATTTGTCATTCACAGTATGTTGTAATCGTGAATAAATGAACATTGCTAGAAATTCTGCATAATCCTGAGATTACACAATTGTTTGAAAAGTGCATGCAAAGGTATGCTTTTGTTTTACAGGAGGTTGGGTGTTGAGCTGGGAAAATCTGTCGTCTTTCAGGAATCTAATAGAGGTAAGAAAAAAAAAAAAAATCAAAAATCCCCCACTCAGATAAGTGATTTCTGATTTATTTATATCTATGCACATTTTATTTATTCCCTGCCATCTTTAAATTGTCTGTAAGGATTACAAATTGAATCAAGTAGCCCATTTGCAAAATTTAAACAGGTATGGGATGTTATTTTTCAATTTTAGCAGCTACAAGATGGTCATTGCTTACTTTGGCCACCTCTAGGTTTTTCCCCCGAAATACTAAGAAAGCATATGCAAAGGTTTGAAAAACTTTTTTTGTAATGCTGCGTTAATGGCCTGAAAGTGGAGAAGGCTTTTGTTACCATCGTATCATTTTACACAGACAAATAACACAGTTCTCTAAGGATTATAAACATTTTTTTTTCATGCCTCCCAAACAAGGAGTTATCTTATGACTTATAAAGCAAACATTTACCATACTTGAATTTCCTGTTTTTATATATATATATTTCCCATTTTGAAGAGTGTTTAAGATAAATGTCTTTCTTTTTAGTAATAATTTAAGCTAGTCTTCTAGACAATCTGATTAAAAACCTAATAATGTAGTGATTTTTCCCCCCCCATTTTTTTAAGATAAAATATTTAGCATGTCATTATCACACAACAGTGAACTTTCAATTTATTTGAAGACTTTTTACATATCCTGAGCAGGACACCGAATGAATTAGTATTTTACCTGTGCACATGCTCTGATTATGTATATTAAAACGAAATAAAGTGCAGGCTTTTAAAGTTGATTTAAAGTTTAAGAAATTATAGTTAGAAATATCAGTATTTCAATTCATATGATAAATTGAACCTTTATTTACAATAAGCAAACGTTCCAACATAAAATACTAATTGTTTATATGGCGTTTGTTTATTTTTAGCTTGTAGCTAGAATTGCAATTTGTGTAAAATGACATTTTCCTTCCTTTAATAGAGACAAGAGTGGATGTGAAAGAGTCTGTTCGTGGGCAGACCATCTTCATTATCCAAACCATACCAAGGTGAGTACAGAAAACTTGTTCATTTTTATCACAGCTGGATTTTTTTTCTAACCCAAATCTTTAACTATCTGTTCTTTATTTTTCTATAACCAGAGATGTCAACACAGCCATCATGGAGCTCCTTATTATGGCTTATGCTCTTAAGACTTCCTGTGCAAAGAACATCATTGGAGTTATTCCTTACTTCCCCTATAGCAAGCAGTGCAAAATGAGGAAGAGGGGCTCCATAGTTTGCAAACTGTTAGCTTCAATGCTGGCTAAAGCAGGTAAAGGAAACAAAGCAAAACTGAACGGCAGAATTTAAAAGAAGCCTCTCTAATTAACATTTTATTTTTGTGCATTGTGAAGGTTTGACACATATCATCACCATGGACTTGCATCAGAAAGAGATCCAAGGCTTTTTCAGCTTTCCGGTGGATAATCTGCGAGCCTCCCCATTTTTGATTCAGTACATACAAGAAGAGGTGGTTGTTGTGTTTGTGTCTTCATCTTATGACATTAATTGAAACAATAATTGAAGCAAACAGAGTTTGGAACTGGTAACAGAACTGGTAACATCTGCTTTCCTTTATTCGGGTAGATTCCTGATTACAGAAATGCTATAATTGTGGCAAAGTCCCCTGCTGCAGCGAAAAGGTATCAGATGTTAGGCAACATTACATTGGTTTTACATTGAACTCACAGTAGAGGCCTAGTTTATCCTTTTATCTGTTTTTACCTATTTGAAGTATTCACAGGTTGTCTTCTGTCTTTGCAGGGCTCAGTCCTATGCAGAACGTCTCCGGCTGGGTCTGGCTGTGATCCACGGCGAGGCCCAATGTGCCGAGTCGGACATGGCTGATGGAAGACACTCCCCGCCATGTGTGCGCAACACCACAGGGCACACAGGACTGGAGTTGCCTAGTGAGATCCCTGGTCTTTCTTCGTTTAGAACTTTACTTTATCCGAAATTTCACAAATAATATGTGTCACATGTTGTTGTTTCATGCAGTTACATGACTTTTTATTCATCGGTTTTCCAAAGTTTTAACATTTAAACACGTGCTTTGACTTGTTAGATTAGAAGAATGTCTTTTCTTAACCACAAACTATTACAGACATTATGAACCAAAATTTAATGTAGCATCATTAACACAGCCTTTTTTACCTTTCGGTGACACGTTGAAATGTCTGCATTGAAAGAGTAGTTAAGAGTCTAATACAACTTCTACTTGTGCTAACCTCTTTTGAGCTGATGATTGTGCTGTTTCTCACTCATACCATTACTCATACTCAAAGTAATTGAGTTTATGTCATTGCATGACCTCACAGATACACTACTTCTACTCACAAAGCATCTGTAGCAGTCTACCGTCCACCTCACACTGGAATAAGATTATATTATGAAATGAAGAATCTGCCAGGTCTCAGAGTAATCTTCTGTGGCATATTAAAAATACAGTATTATGAAACTCAGTGTTTTGCGAAAGTGCACACACCTCCAAATTGTGCATACAACTTGGCTAATGAAGGCCTGAAGGAGGGTCCCAGGTCCCTAGGTTATAGTTTGGATGCAAATGTATTTGTTACATTTCAGTGAGAAGGCTGAACGAGGAGTAAAAATGTGCACAGGTTTATGGAGGTTTAAAATACAATTCTAAAATGGTTGCAATGTGTGCCATTAAAAAAAATAATCAAGCTTTAGAACCTTGGTGTAATCAGTTCACGATGACAAACACTTATTTTTGGCTTTTACTCCTGACTGATACACACACCAGCCAAAAAATGACATGCTCATTGGTGAGCTAAAAGCTGTACATGTAAAAATGGTTGAAAAATCCTGGGGTTCTTTTAAGGCAAGGCTGAAACTGCTGGTGGAGAAGCAGAAATCTTCTATATGTATGATTTTAGTATAGATTGGGACAATCTGTGCAGATGTGAAGTCTGGTGAAGTCCTGGATTTCCCATAATCCAGCAGGGTCCTAGCGATCTCTAAGGTCCCAGAGAAGTCTAGTGTGGAGGGGGTCGAAACAACAAAATATTTAAAGAAACATCTCCTTCGCTTGTCTCCTGCCACATATTTGATCATTATGCATTAGGGTGTCATCAAAAGAAAACCAAAATCAAATAGGTGTGTCAGTGGCAAATGACTCCAATTGAATAGTCTCAGTACTTTTTTGTGTTCCCATGCTTAACTTTGAGATTGTGGAATCCACTTACACATTTTTTTAACAGACAAAAAGCTTTGTTGTAGACGTTTCAGTCAGTCTGCTTGATTAATATTATTTTTTAAATTGTTTTCAACCCAGATTATTATTTATTTTTTTTTAAGTCTTGGCATACAGTGTGTATCATGTGTTATACTTGTGCATTTGTGTTAATGTGGTGTTTATTTGTCGACAATAGCAGGCAAACAACAAGCTCCGTTCCCTGGCATAGAGCTTCCAAGTACGACTTAAAGTTAATTTGTATCTGACCATGAAATGATTCCTCTTCAAATTCTACTTCAATTTGTGCATGCGTAGAAAAAAACTGGATTTGTCTTTGCATCTTGAGAAACATACAGTCTGGATTCACGAGGGGGAGTTGGTGGAATATTGACTCTCCAACTAATAGAGCCTGACATTGTTGATTTATTTATTTTTTGGTCCAATTGGCCGTTTGATCTCCACTTTTCTCCCAGCAGCAGTTTGTGTGGCGTGTTTGTCTTGAGCTGAGCAGACGTCATGTTTACTGCACCTTTGTATGATTCCAGACAGCTGCTTCTACAAGATGGCTTAAACTTTCTTTGTTTTGTGGTGCTCTAATTTTGGTTTCCTTAAATCAAACCAGAACTGCGTAAATTTTTATTTATTTATTTATTTATTTTTTCCCCTTTGGACTCATCTTGCCAATCAACACATGCTGCCATTTTTAAACCACTTTTAACCTGATTAACCTTGTGTCATGATTGCATGTAAGGAAACAATGAAGCATGCTTTAAGGATCTGTTATTAGAAAGTCAGTAGGAATGTAACGATTGACAGATTCCAGCATTTAATCTTGAACTGTCAACAAATGATACATATTGGCAGATTTTATTAATCCTTAAACAGTAAAAGTCTAACCAGACTTTTTTCAGGTTGTTACACGATGCAGCACAGTTGGATTTTGGTAAACTGTATTTTAATCACAATGTGGATTCTGCTGTTCTTGGTGTACATAGTGATTCCAGGTTTTCTCACACTGAGGGGGCTGATTGAAATTCACTGTTCTGCAAGGCATGCTTTTCCTTTCTTTGCTTTCTAAAACTGTTCCTTCACAATCAGCTTGGCTTGCTGATTGTTTACCAGTTGATTGTTTCCTAAAAATCCCTCTGACTGCCTGCATTTACATGCACACCGGTATTTTGAAATGGTTTTATGCATTTTCTTAGTTTTTGTAAAGATTTTTGGTCAATCTCATTGCAAATGAATAGTTGTTTTAAGACTTTTCCTCAAACATCAACCATGAATAGTTTTAATGCCTTATTTTGCAGTTAGAATTGGAGGTGTATGAGTTTATATATGGACAGCTCTGTTCAGGATGTTTACATGGACTCATCACGGATACGAACATAATAATGGTTTCTACATCATACAACTTAAGTAATTTTTAAGCATAATGATTGATTGCACAAGTTTAAAGGTATTTAGAAGTTTCTGTAATGAACATAGGGTCAGTATTTTACAAAGATACGCACACCCCCACTGAATGTATTTATATATTATGAGAGACGTAATACATTTATGTAAAGCGACATTTACGTATATAAATGTCTCTTTTTAGCAAGTTGTATATTTTTTGTAGCTCTCAACAAGCTTCTAGCATAATTCTGACTGGATATTTGAGCACTTTTTTTAAAGTAAATTGTACACGTCGTTTTAAAGTCTTGCATTCCCAACACTGACAATTTTTTTTTTTTTTTTTTTTCAAATTTAGACCTCTAATTTTTAGTGCCCTGAGAAGAGCTTAAGGAAGAAAAAAAAAGACCTCCTCAAAGCTCCAAATTGAATTTTAACTTTGCTTAAAGGTGCCATATTTGTCAGGAAAACCATCCCATTTTAATGGTCTTTACTGTTGAGAAGAATGATTTAAATATACAACCAGAAACGTGCTGATGTTTGAGGAGCAAATTTCAGTAAAGCATGAGTGTATGTAAACTTCTGACTGGACTTGTAGACAGCATTGTGGATGTATGTATTCAGCAGATGAACGTCGATGAGGCCAGGATATTCAGACGTTGTCATAGGCTAAACAATTGCATGAGTGTATGTTTAGATTCTGCATTAAAAATGGTGAGCCAACTCATTGTGGCTGATGAAGCCAAACTAAGTGGAGCATAAAAATGGATTGTTTAAAATGTATTAAAACAGTAATGTGACTAATGGGGGGTGTGCATGGAAATGTAGAGTGTTCGCTGGCAGCGCTCAGATTTGACTGACCGGCTCAGAACATTGGCAAGTGTGTATGAAGAATCTGTCATCAGTGCTTGCCACTGTTGGTGTGTGTTAAACTGTCTGAGGACTGCTACTATAGCCTGGGCCTGAAGGTGTGTGTGTGTGTGTGGGTGTCTATACAGGCAGTTTTTGTTTGTGTTTGTTTGTTTTGGATTGGGTATCCTGGGCTGAAACTCCTTTTGTCATTTGACCCTTGCATGGCATGCTTTGCACTAGGTTAGCCTTCCAGCTTGATCTGCTAAGAGGTAGGAGGGGTAGGATGGAGGGGAGGGGGTACATGAACCAATGACTTTGATTAATTGATTGTCATTTTAGTTTAGCTTTACATTTTTAGAAATCAAATTTAGTGAAAAACGAAAATATAAAATTTGGAGAGCTAGATTGCTCAAAAACCCTTTTCTCAACTCATTTTACCCAATCTACTTAGATTTAATCTTTGATTCCTAAAAAAATACTCTTAACTAAGTAATATGAGGTAACCCGATTTTCTTTCCATTTTAGTAATGATGGCCAAAGAGAAACCTCCGATTACTGTAGTTGGAGATGTCGGTGGAAGAATCGCCATAATAGTGGTAAGATTCTTCAGATGCAATATTAAAATCTTTTGTACTTGGAATGTCTGAATATATGAATAGATGTTAATAGGGATGCACAGATATAAAAATTTTGGGTGATAATCAATATGTAACAATATCATATATATATATAGTGTACATATTTCACTGCACTTTTGACATTGGATAAAGGTGAACACGCCACTTAAATTTCCTCTCTGCTTTAAACACTCCCACAATCCTGTGCTGCTCTCACCCGTCCCGCATCCTCTCAGGATGGAAATAAACACCAACTGTTAACACCAGCCCAGTTTTGCTTATCTGACCAACATGTTAAAAAAAAAGACAAAAATCGTCCGACACCGACGTCAATGTCAATACAACGTATATCTTTTAAAATATGTGAACTCCCAATTACTGCAACCTCAAGGTGTTTTTTACATCTTTTTTTTTAAGGTGGTTCTCTGTCAGTACACAATATGCTATGGTGCAGAGAAAGTACTGATTGTAAAGAATTGAAAGGTCACAGTTTTCACAACCAGTTTTTAAATGTCATGCATGTGCAGATGAATCTGTGTTTTTAAGTGTTTCCCATAGAGACGGTGATAGAGAGACTGTATTGGCTGTGACAGCTTCCTTTCCGTGTGTGTTAGATCACAAGATAAGATCATTTGTGTCATGATCCGGACTGTGGTGTGCCTTTCTGAAGCCTCTTTTCTGCCACCCGTGTTGTTTTTCTGCTACAGTGGCTCCTATTTCCTCTCGATCCTTTTTCTTGGTGTCATTGGTTGCCCTCTGTTGACTCTAACTGGGTGAGCAAGTTAAAATATTTTAACTACATTGGGAATTGTCTGTTCTTTTTCTGCTCAGGATGACATTATAGATGATGTAGGAGACTTTGTTGCTGCTGCAGAGATCCTGAAAGAGAGAGGGGCGTATAAGATCTACATCATGGCCACCCATGGTTTACTTTCTGCAGATGCTCCTCGTCTCATAGAGGAGTCAGCTATTGATGTGGTGAGAATGTAGAACCTTACGGTTTTCAGATTTGTGCACCTTGATTGTCTTTTCTTCTATTAAAATGTGTTGTACATGAGCTTAACTAAAGAAGATAGATGAGAACAAACCTCAGCTTTTGTTCTTTAGGAGAACAGTGCAGAGTAACATACTTCCTTTTAATGGGAACTCGATCTGAACTGTGTCACTCTGCGCACTTCTGTTGCAACAAAGAGTTATTGTTTTCAGCAACGTCATTTTTATAAGCCGTCAGTTTCTGTTCCTAAAAGCTGCCAGGTGTTCAGAAAACAGTATTTCCAGTGACATTAGAACATTTCTTGTTAACCAGACATTTCCCCGGTAGTCTGTATTTACAATGGCTCGCAAGTTAACTATTCACAGAAGTTTTTTTTTTTTTTTGTCATTTCACAACCGCAAACAGCAGGGTAATTGATTGACATTTAATGTGATGAGCTAACACATTATTGTGAAGAGGAAGAAAAATTACATTTTCAAAATATTTCACTAATAAGGCTATAGCACAATCACATTTGTGAGGCAGCAATTGAAATATTTCCATCAATTTATTTCAAATTGAGAATGTGGCCTGCTGTAAAAACCGAGTGAACATGATCTGTTCTTGTGTATTCAGGTGGTTGTGACAAACACGGTGCCCCACGAGGTGCAAAAGCTACAGTGTCCAAAAATCAAGACGGTGGACGTCAGCATGATATTAGCCGAGGCCATCCGCCGCATCCACAACGGGGAATCTATGGCCTACTTATTTCGCAATATTACAGTGGATGACTAAGGAGTGTCAGTGACAGACGGCTCTGCACCTTTACTAACGAAACGCTGTTCCACGTGTTGTTTTTGAATGACATGCATACATGTATCCAGATTCAGTTAAAGAACTTCTCAAAAATTGACCAAATAATTAGTCTTCTTTCTAAAATGTGTTTTTTGTTTTTTTTTTTGTTCTGTTTCTAAAAGAGAAAAGCCTTCAAATCCAATGCAAGCACACCTCTAAAAGAGCGTATTTTGATGTTTTGAAACGAAAGGCGAGGATTGTATCAAGTGGCGTTGTTGCTAGCAGCTGTTCAGAAACATTGTGTACGGTTAGATTTCAAAGGAGAAGTGATTACAAGATGTGGCCATCCTAGAAGTAGTGAAACTGAAGACAAGATGGGAATCTGTGTTTGACAGATGAGCGAGGTGTGACACTTTCAACCTGTTTCAACTCCGTCAGCCTCCTCCGCAATGTAAATGAAGTCCGTGCCAAAATCTGAGAAGCCATACAGTGACACATAAACGCATTTGAGTGACAGATAATGCGACTGGTTTCTGTGTGGTGCTTCACCATACTGTATTGTTTCATGCCTTCCATAGACCAGTGTTTGCACAAAGGTAAATCTGTTTATGGGGGGAGGCAAAGAGGGTGGCGTTTACTTCTAAAAGAAAAAAAAAACAAAAAAAACAAAATACACATAGTTTCATGTAGATCGAAAAAAAAGAAAAATCTATATATTTATAATCCTACTTTTGGTGAATATTTTTTTTCAGTTTTTCTTGCCTCTAACTTAAATACCAGTTATGTTTTTGTCGTACACTACAAAAGTTAATATTTTCACGTTGAGCCTAATGTGCAGAGAATAGATGGACATCTGCCTGCTGCTTTTAAATTTAGCAGATCATGTTGATTTTAGCAAGAAAACCAAACGCACTCCATTCTTTTTTTTTTTTTTTCCAGATTTTTTCACATTATGTTGCCTCTTTATCTCAGAGCAAAACATTTTACAGAAGCCCACAGGTCAGTTCCTTTCAGCTCTGCTTATTGCGTGATCGGCTTAACAAAATTGCAGTACAGAGTTGAATATTTAAAAATGGTCCCCTTTTTCACTCGGCATTAGTTAAACCTAGTATTATACAAGTTAATTTTTTTTCTGTGAAAACGTGTTCTGTGGTCCATTCTTTTTTCCATTATTTATATTCTACTGAATTCTGTGTTTTAGGATGGAGCCACATTCATTTCAGAAATATAATGAATTTAGGCTAAAAAAAAAAAAGAAGTGGATTTTCGATGCTGGAGGGCTGTTTCACTTTGCTTACTTTTTGCTCAGGGAATATGTTTTAGACGCCAATGCACATATATTTGTTCCTGAGTTTTTCAGGCTGTGTACATTACCTGCTGCACGTGTTTGAATTAAATAATAGCATTTCGTGAAAATGTCTTCCACGCAGCAGCAATGTGACTTGGCAATGTGGTTTGGTTCAAAAAAAAAAAAAAAAGCTAGATTGTTTTTTTTTTTTTTTTTCTTAAAATATTAATAGAAGGACATTTGAAAATGTTAAGCTGGTTTTTGTGTTAGCATGAATCTATGAAGTGACACTCCCATTTAAACTCTAACTGCATCTGTCTTGAATGCATTTGGTAACGTCTCGCCTGCATTTATGGTCCCAGGTTTCCTCTCCTTAGCCTTCTGTCTGACTCTGTGTTTGTAAATGTAGATGAAAATAAAGTAGCTGCCTCTTTCTCTGGCTCCTTTCATGTAGTTATTTTCAGTTTAAATGCACTTTTCTATATTCATGGAAACTATTTTCCCAATTACAATACCACTAAGAAATTAATTAAAGGGAGAAACATTTGCTGTGGATTTTCTCTCAACACTTTGTCAGATGTGTTGGACATCCGTGCTCAGTGAATATTTGTCCCTTACTAAGCTGCGTTTCAACACAAAAATTCTGGTTTCACTGACTTATTTGAACACTTTTATTTATGGAACCTTTAAAATTCGATTCAGATTGGTTGATTTCCTGGAATGAACATCTTTTGCCTTTTTTTTTTTTTTAACATAGTTCGCAAATCTTTATAAGTGTTAAGGTTGGGGACTTTACAGAAATGTAAAATTGGGCTGATCTATTAACATATTTTGGAACCGGTTTTGATGATTATCCTAGTGTCAACTAGTTTGACCCAAACAGTCATTATTTGCTGAAATGAGATTATCTAGGATATTAAGGATTAACTTAGAAACCAACACCACTCAGCTCTAATATTAAGCAAAAAATAACCTCTTCCACCAGTCAACCTGGAGGTGGTGGCATCATGCTGAAGGTTTTTTCACTTCCGACGATATTTGTGCATTGCATGTAACTGCAAATCAGTAGATAACTGGTTCAAACTTTGACACACGTGGGTGTTTAAGCAACACAATGATCCTAAACAAATTAATAAAGCAGGCCAAGACTAGAAACGTATTAAAAATGTAACCAACCAAATTATTGGTGCAGATTATACTGTGTTAATGATGTAATTTTATTCAGTTACACTTTTAAAATAGGTAGCTAAAAATCAATCTATTAATTTGATTAAAATGACAAAAACAATTCTTGACTGAATGCTAAATCAAATCTCTATCCCTCCAATGATGCTATAGCTAAAAAAAAGGACAATTTAGAAATAAGGAAACATTGAATGATGAACATTAAGTACCAAACTCACCTCAAACTCCCGAAGGCAGAACTTTTGAAACGACACCGAAAACATTTGATGCAGACAAGGTCAGAGATCCTGCACTTGCTCCAAACTTCTCAGGTAACTAGGCAGCTCTGAGGAGCTTGGACCAAGTCCAGGAGCGAACCTTTTAAGAATTTAAACAGCACAGCAGTAGCACGTCCATCTAAAAGAAGCTTCGTGGCCTTCATAAAAATTTTAAGCGCACCTGGACTCTACAAGGAAAGGGTCTGCCAGTGTGTCTCCAATAATGTAGCAAAAAAGAGGAGCAGCTGTGAGGTTAAAGAGCACAAAGAGGAAGCAAATGTTTGATTGTTACAGGTCGCTTCCTCGTTTCGTACGGGTGAAACAATTCACCTTGGCTGTTAGCTTTTAGAAAGAGGAAGAACGCTGGAGTTTTTGGCAGAGTGGAAACTTTAACATTGACTGTGAAGGGTTTTATGAGAACATAAAAGTGTCAGCTGAAAATACAATAGAACTTTATCGTGAGTTTGAATCTTCTGAATAGGACAGGTCTTAAAGCACATAGAAAATGAAGTAATACTTACATTGAATAAGTGTGGAGTTGATATATTCAGAGAGTATCCAAAAATTGAACTCAAGTAAGAGTACCTCTACTTCTTATAACATATTTTCACTCAATTAACAGTAAAAACTAGTCGTCCAAGAAATTACTCAAGAATAAAAAGTATTTAGGAAAAAGTCTGCTCAAGTACACAGTAACCGATCATAACCTCAAACATTTGATATTTAAAAACGACATCATCTGATGGACTGAAATAAAGTTATGTGACTATTTTGATATTTTAAATATCAAAATGAAAATATTTCATGCATAACATAATTACAAAACAACAAAATCAGGCAAAAGAAAAAAAAAATCCAAATGAGTTTCTTTCCAAATAAAACTTGTGAAACTTCAACAAAAACTGCAGGTGTGTGTCTGGTGAATTTTAGGTTAAAGCTGATCTCTACTTGGTGAAGTTATTCACAGTCGGCCGAGTATCCAGAAATTTTACTCAAGCAAGATTAGTGATGATTCATAGTAAAATTACTCAAGTAAAAAAGTAGGCCACAGCAAAAATACTCCTAAATATACACTTATTGCCCAAAAAGTTAGCCAAGTAAATGCAACTAATTTATACCCAACTCTGGATATATTGTGTATCATTTGGTCCTTCGCTCTTAACATTAGATAAACAAAACCTCACGTGTTAGAATCTCCAAAAGCTGAGCCAAAATACAAACAGTGCACTCTTTTTGGTTCCATGACAGTCAGTGTAGTTAATACAATCTTGTGCAGCACACTGTGGTTTGCTTCACTGAAGCATTCGCAAGCAGCACCTTGCTCTTTCTGAAAGGGGCGTAAGGTGCTTTAGAGTCTGCGCTAATATCCGGATTTTGATTCATTCTAGTGTTTTTGCGGGTCCTGCCTCCATCTTTTCATCAGCCTTAACCAGCTCCCCCGTCACTGCTGAAAAATAAGGTTCCCCTTTTAGCAAAATCCATGCACACCATGGGTAAGCTGTGCTCAAGTTGACATGCAGTGTTATTTTCCCCAACAAATTAGATTAGGTGAAAGTAACTTTTTTTTTAGCTTTGCTTTGTGGGTGTTTATCAGGGTTTCATCGTTCCTCTCTTCAGGGTTTGTGGTGTGTCTCAGTTTGTGGATCTCTGCAGCAAGTCCAGAGTTATAAACGTCTCTCAGGCTGGTTCTCTAATAAATGCTCTGCTTGCTCAGCCTGTCTGTAAATGCAGGTGGGCATGTCTGGGTAGATTTGGGTCACAGTAAAATGGTAGTAATCTGCTTCTTTCACTTCACAATTGCTACTTTGTATTGGCTTATCTAATAAAATTACAGTCAAATACATGGAAGTTACTTTTTGTAAGCTGACAAAATATGAAAAAGCTCAAGTTAGTATGGATTATTTTGCAATGAACTGTGGTTTTTGTCCTGTTGTTATACACAACCATGCTAGATTCATGGAAAATATTTACCAGGAGTTTTTGAAAAAAATTAAAATAAAGAAAGTGTAAAAATGCAGGACAACAGAATTAGTGTTGCTTGTAATTCGTCGATTAGGTGATTCATCATTTTAAAGCTCTGCGCTCTGTTACCGCAGCAAATTTTGTAAGCTGCAGTCCACCACCAGAGGGCGGTACAGTGCCAAGGAGAAGTCATGAAGCTGCGTGCGAGATCTGTCCATTAGATTAACTTTTTCCACTTTTCTAAATGAATTCGCTTGCTATCATTGCTACTTCTGACGACACCGTATTGGGTGATGCACCTGACACCAGGACAGTCAAGTGTTTGCTGCACGTTCATTTGAACTCACTCATCTGGTTAGACCAGTACTGCTCTCAAGGAGAAAAAACAAAGAGTGAACACACATCACTCCAACAGACATTAATGTCTCCACAGGCTTTAAAATCCAACATATTAGCAAGTGGATTTATGTCAGTTCCTTTTATTTTTGTTTTTTGCTTGCAAGACGGTTTACTAAATATTTTCATTCAAGTAACTTTAACACTTGAGGTCTTAAAATATGAGAAGTTTAATAACCCTTATTATATCTTTTTCTGCAAGACTGGTTGGAGACCAGAAATACAAGCTTGCAAGCATTAAAGTATGTCTCTTTTGGTGGCAAAAACTTTCTCTTATAAAATCACAATACTGCTTTCTAAGATGAACACTTTATTTTTCTTTTCACATCAAGTCAGAATTATACACAATAAGGAAGGTACAATACAAGCACAACAGAGAACCTCAGACAACATAACAGCTATTTTATTTTTCCCTGGTTTAGATAAAACACTGAAAGTATGCAAAAAATATAACTGAGCAGAACTCTTTTTTTTTTTTTTTACACCCAACAAAATAGAAATGCACTTAATTTTCGTTCACATTTTAATCTCTGCTAGGATTTGCAAACAAAAAGGTTCAGTAAACTATTTCCAACACTAAGACTTCTTAAAAATATAAAGTGCACAGTATATTTTCTTCATATGTTGACCTCAGTGGCGCAGAAAAGAAAAAAAAAACACATCTAGAGATAAAAACGCTATTGCTTTTGACTGATTGCTCAACAGATACAGATTTTTTTTCCCCACCAGATGATCACAGTTACTGGCTGAAACATCAGTAGTTTTGAGTACAAACTAAACACGACATGTAAAGAATTCTTTTTTTCTTTTTTTTTTTATGCTAAATGTTCTGACATTCGCGGTAGGTACAGTCAAGTTCAACAACATTCATGCCGTCTTTACGTTTATCTTTGTTTTCATCTGTTCATGTTTGTTTTAGGAGGAGTATATTGAAGCTGGGAGCAGAAGAGAACATTTGATTATCTTGTCAAACATTGTCTCTTGGTTTGTTTTTCTATCATCCACATCAATCCTTTGGTCTCGTTTGCAAACGAGACCTCTGTCCATCTTTACGAAAGGAGACAGCTGTTGGTTTTGTTCATGGGGACACGCTTGTTGTTTTCTTTGGGGAACGTCAACCGTCTCTTGCAGAGCACCGGACTCAGCTGCGTGGGCAGGTTTGCCCGCTGCAGCAGCTCCATGAAGGCCTCCATCACATTGACGTTGTCCTTGGCCGAGGACTCCAGGAAGATGTGGTTCCAGTCCACTTCCACCGTGGACAGTACATCCTCACTGGACACCCTCCGCTCTTTGAGTCGGTCTATCTTGTTGCCGATCACCACAATTGGTGTGTGCTTGCTCTCCTTGACTTCCAGGATCTCCTCTCGCAGTCTCTTGACCGCCTCAAGGGAGTCTGGATCGTCCACAGCGTAAACCAGAGCAAAGGCATCGCTGTTCTGGATGGAGAGTTTGCGCATGGCAGGGAAGGAGTAGCTCCCACTGGTGTCCATAATGCTAACGGTGACTTTAATTCCTCCCACTTCGTACTCCTTCCTGTGGAGCTCCTCTACTGTGCGCCGGTGCTTCGGCTCAAAGGTGTCTTTGAGGAACCGCTGGATGAGGGCTGTCTTCCCCACTCCCCCTGCTCCTAGAAACACCAGACGCACTTCAGCCTTGTCTTTTGTCTCAAAAGACATGACAATGTTTTTCTCTTTTCTCTTGCAAAAGCTAAAAATTCCTTCCACTTTTCTGTTGCAGTCAATGTGTGCCGGTAAAGACTTTTACATGTGCTGACAGAACTGAGACGTGTTGATTGTAGAAGCTTGCATATGAATGCACGCTCTTCTGACTGCACGCTGTATTTATTAACCCTCATCACCTGCCCACTGGGCTCCCAGCCAATCAGGATAAGGACGGAGTTTGAGTTTACAGCAGCCAATCAGAAAACAATTCAACAAAAGAGAGAAGATTAAAAAAACATGACCTGGGTGTTATTTGTGAATACAGGACACATGTTTCTATCAATGTTTCTATACTGCAAAGGAGACTTTCAAGTGCAATCAAGAGCAATCTCTTCTTTCTGTAGAAAAAAATCGATTTATAATTTTTTTATGTGTAGATTTTAAAACTGTCTCAGATGCACAAACCTTGCCTTTCAAAAGTGTATTATTGCTGTGACATTCTGGGAAAGAATGAATGACCTGCTAGTGGAAACTTCTCATAATACTGGAATAGTGATTTCTGTTTTTCTTTTCTTCTGTAGCTTGTGTTTCAGGACTTTCAGCAACTGATCAAATATGCTTTGGGTCTCATACATGCCTTTGTGGCTCTGGCACCATCTCCATATTGTGGCTCTACACATCTGACCTTGACATGCAGGTTCTCTCTAAAGGTACCACTGAAATCAAGGGTCTGGCATTCAACCAGAACTTAAGAGTTTTACTTATTAAGGTTAGAAACTGTTTTGGCAAAGTGCTTCCCCCAACCATAAGAAGATCATCTTTGTCAACAAACATCAGGACCACAAAGTCCAGCCCTCAGCAGTAATGGCTGTACGTGGTTTTTATGGCTCGTCTGAGTCCCGAGGAGGGGGCTGATGGACTCTATTCATAGAGTAAAGCCTCCACCTCTGGGTGCATTTATATTTCCCATCAGCATGATGGTGGAACATTCTCCAATATTTAAGACACCTCAATCAACAACAGGGATCTCAGTCTTAATCCGCGGAGGAAGACCCAACCTTTCCCTCTACTGTCTCTTCAGGTTGCCTCTGTAATCTGCCCACTTGACACAGTTTTATAGGCCCACACTGGCTCAGGTTCTTCTTCCCCTCCATCCGGTGTGCAGAATACTTGGCTGCAGTGGTCAGAGAACTTATGTAGACATGTAGGATTTAACCAGTAGTGGTCTGTGGAAAAGTGATCACCTACACAGAGACTTTAACAACACCACAGCTACCAGATCACAACAACACTCAGAAAAGTCTTGAGTGCATTTTCCATGTAGCCCAAAGAGTTCAAGATTGTGATTGACAGTTCTAAGACCCGCCTCCTGGCTCTGATTGGTTGTTTCTAGTTAGCGCCGGCAGAGGAGCTCAATATTTATCTGTCTCATACCACACTGTCATAATGACAAATATGTAAAAGAATACTTTTTTATCTTATAAAAGTTACATACTGCAGTTCTAATGAGTATTCTGTTAGATTTCAAAATTAAGGTGGAAGCTGCATCTGTTCACGTCACGTTCTTAAAAATCCTTTTGGCAGCTAAGTGAGACGTTGTTCTTTTGCAGCAGCTGTTTCTGCTCCTTGATGCAGAAGGCAGCTGCTGATCCCTCCATCATATTAATCTGTAAAGACTGGCTGTGATAAAAAGGGAGGACAATTTGCACAATGAACATGCTGTCTTTTTACCTGACCGAGCCAGTTCCAATCTCTGAATCTGTCAATCCGTTGAAAAGAAAGAAAGAAAAATAAAATTCTGTCTGCTACATTGAACAAATTTAAGTTAAAGAAAAGCATTGTTTGATTAGTGAATTTATTCAAAAGTTGTAAAGTTTATAAAAACTGCAATGGATTCTTGAGAAAGCTGTGTGTGTTTGGTACGCAGACTGGTTCTGCCCAGCCCTTAAAGTCAAGTCAAGCAGTCACGCTTCATGGAATTCAATAGTTTGCAGAGGACAGAATGTCATTTTTAATGACATGCCTCTGATAGCTTTCAACTACAAACAGAAGCTCACTTGCCAAAGCAAATATTTCTAAGGTCAAGCTAACATGCGGGTGAAAGTCACTTTGTTATACCTGTGCAGCGTAAAAAACATAGATGTACTATTTCGTGATTCAGTTCATTGTGTTCATATCCTTTTGACCGATTTTGTTCCTTTCTTGTTCTTTAGATGTCCAAAAAGTTATTGTCACTTCTTAATTGTAGAGAGTTAAAGAAATAGAACCATTATAATCCCTGAAACAGCTGCACAAACTTCTGTTTTTGCAAATTCTATCTATCTTGCCAAGAAACAGCTTGACACATAAATAATGACCAAGGCAAGAATGTGATCTAACTGCATGTTTTCATAAGATTCACTGCCTGCAGAGACTGAAGCAGAGTCCTTTTAATGAAGAAAAAACATCTTCCATATCAACTCTGCAATAGAAATCTGGTTAGGTTTTGGTCACAAGTCATAAAACCTTACTGACTTTTCCTCCAATAGGCAGTTTTTGAACACACACACACGCAGACACAATTTATTTGTGCGTGTGTATTTGAACACGACACAACTCAACTGACACCCGCCTCCTGAACTCCTACCAATTCTCTTAATCCACCCTCTTTATTCAGCGGCTTTGCGGTTTTGAACAGAGCAGCTGAAATGTGTGTCGTGCTTTTTGAAGTCCTCTCCTCTAAGTTTGTCTGCAGCTCCTCTGACACCGTTGTTTGGTTCTGGAACATGATGTTCTGTGTAACGACAGGTGAGGCGGTGGAGAGGGAAGAGACAGCATGTCCAGTGACAATTGATCTCATTACAACTCAATGCAGAACATGTCTCTCTTTCTGCATTTTAGGAAGAATTAGATGGAGGTTAAAAACTTTTTTTTTTAAAGGAGACATTATTTAAATTACAGTTCAAGCAGAGGTCATTTCCTTAAGTTTAAAATATTTTGGCATGCATCCAGGAGCTTTCTTTTACGCCAGTGCAAACGTTTCTTTCAGTGGTACAGGTTCAGATGGTGAGCTCTGTTTTATTTACGTACTAGCTGCACATTTACATCAGGACCATGGAAATTAGTTGGGTAAATTAAGTCATACTTGTTAAATAGTGTGATGGATGCTCTTATCACCATCACTGTATCTGGTATTTATTTATTTTTCTTGATTTACATCATTAATTACAGCTTACATTATGCTAAAGTTAGTCATTTTACTTAGACATATATTTTCTAGTGCGCACACTCTTTAGTTAATATTTGTCCGAATGGTTTGCTCACACTTGTTCTTTTGTTTGAGTTGCTGCAAACACAGCCCAGCTGAAGGAGGAAGCTTGGAGCATACCATTTCTCTTTCTAAAAGTGTGGGGGGGCTTTGTATAAAATTGTTTTTAGTTATTTAATTTAGTCACTTTAATATTCACTTATTATTTATGCTGGGTTAAAGTTAGTTTTGCTTTAGCTAGTTTTGTATTTGTTTGTTCCTTTGTTATGTTGTGGCTCCCTCGTGTGGTAGATTTAGGTTACTCCACCCCTATTTGAACCTTTTGTTCTTTGTTTGCAGGTCAGTTTTGTTTGTTAGTATCCGGTTGACATCAGTTGAGTTGGCCCCAAATCTGTTATTTGACTTATTTTTCATTATTAACTATTTTTTGGAATTATTAAATTGAAACTTTTTAAAAATTTTGAACACCTTTTGTCCCTTGCAAATAAATATACTAAAAAAATAAATGGGTATACGAAAGAAATTGCTTAGTACATCAGTAATTAGGTTCATGATGATATAAACCACATCAATGATCCACGGATAGACTCAATTAATTTCATGTCTTTTTTTAACATGTACTCACCCTGGCATGCCGAATGCTTGAAGTGGCTCCAACAGCAAGACAGTTGTTTAGCTGAATGGTAGCTAATGCACAAACTGGTCAAATATCAAGTACTTATAAAAAAAAAGATGAAGGAAGGTTTACAGTTTCAAACTCCCAACAAGCTGTTTTTCCTTGTTAGTGTGCCTGTGATTCAAACCCTTTGAATTTGCTGAAAAGCACACAGAGGAAGCAGATAACCGAATTTCAATAAATGCAATTATATTTAAATGCTTTCTATGTTTTCCCTCTTAGGATGAGTTCCTCTACAAACTGGTTTTGATATGTACAATACTTACTCTATGGCTACTTGAGCTAATTTTCTCGCTGTCTATGTTTACACAACACACAACTCAGAGGTTTGAATTAGTTTTTTTGTGCAAGATAGTTTGAAGAATAACTTGGTCAGTCTGCTGATTTCCTATTCCGCTTTGGGAGCAAGCATAGATCAATCACAAGCACTGAGTACATTTTTCAGGCACATTACCCGTAAAGACTGATCTAGTGTAGATCTACCTATGACAGTCTATAGTATTTTTTTTTTCTTGCACATTACCTTGTAAAGCTGTAAAGGAAATGTATTTAGTTTCGTTAATGTGTTTCAGGTCTTACATTCTATTTTTTTTCCATTTCCTGCATTGCAAACCTTTTTTTAGAGATCCTATAATTTCACAACAAAATCTTAGCACTAGGTGACATTTACGTTCCTACGATGCAGTGTGGAGCTGATGATCCCACGGCGGTGTTAGAATGTGATGGCTGGCTGCCACAACGAGAACAAGACGTACTCAGTGCGCGCTGTCTTGCATCTGAAAAGTTGACACTCACCGTCTGGATTTTGGGCTCTGCTGTTCAAGATGGATTCTTTTTGCTGCGTCGTTGTGTGGTGACACATGTGGTTGGTACATTTAGTGCTAATAATAACAACCAGCTACCTGAGAATCATGTGTGTTTGTTCAGCAGAATGTGTTGCTGTATTTGCCGACCCAGGGCATTCACCAACTAGTCCCGTGTTATTACGTTAAAAAGTTTTATTCAGGTTAAAGATACAGTCTGCATGACACCCTCATCCCCGAAGCAGCACTGTACTCGTTTATAATGTATATTTTCTAGTAAGTGAAAGTGATAAGTATAAATTTATTCTGAAACATAATTACCAAATAGCACACTGAAAGGTTTTATGTCATTCTAATGAATTTAGAGCATATGCTCATGTTCAGTGTCAGTTTTAATTATTGAGACAGAGTTTAGTGGAGTTGGAACTTAGATTTTTCTGCTGGAAATAATTGAAATTAAATCAAATCCTGAGGCTTGGAAGCAAGACCAAAAATAACTCTGAGCCATGTGTGTAAATTAAACTTTACCAGTCTGCCAATTGCATAAATAGATTTGTAATGTTAATTTTCTTTGCAACTGAGTTGGAAATGTTATGCTTTAGAACTGGGAATACTGTCGACTTGACAGTTGTACAGCGGTGAATCACTGACAGTAAAGAAGAAAGGTAAGTCACAAAATATTATTACTGGAAAAGGTTTTTATAATGAAGCTTACTTATGCAAAGGTTAGTGGAAGGAAAAAAGGCGCATAGCCCAGGCAACAGCCTTGAAGAGATTATAAAGCGAGTCAGAGAGAGGAGTGAAAAGCTTGGCACATGATCCAAGTTGGTTGAGGTCCAGGATGAAGTTTTCACAATCTGTGTCTATGTTGTCGATCCACAGTGCTTCTGCTAGGTACAGTGTACATTTCAGGACAGATCTCAGGAAAACATCATCACACATTAGAACTGACAGCCTGAGAGGTCAGACCACATATAAAAAAACATCAGACCTCTGACTAAATGGCATCAGAATAAAAAAAAAAGCCTAAGAAAACAGACATCAGATGGAAAGGTCTCGGAATCAAAGCTCTCAAAGGCAAAAACGTCTTCAGAAGCAAAAGGTCTCAAAAAGAACTGAGTCAGACTGTTTTTTTCTGATGCTTTTGCTTCTGATGCCAGTTTTGTGAAGAGTTTTTATTCTGATGCTGTTTAGTCAGAGGTCTGATGGCTTTTTGTCTATGATCTGACATCTCAGGCCGTTTGTTTTAAAGTGTGATGAAGTTTTCCCTGATACCAGAGGTTGTCCTAAAATGTTCTCTGTATAATCTTAATTTATTGCAGAATAATGAGTGATGAGATGATGATGAGATGTAAAACTTGAACAGAATTTCAAGTTTTACATAAAAAATAAATAAATATTGATTTGGGCAAAGGTTTTAGTTTATGTGGTTTGCCTCTAAATGGAGGCATGTTTTAGTTTGTAGAATTTAGTTCTGCCTTTAAGAACAAAATGCTGCCAGATTCTTTAAAAATAAAACAAACATATCAGCCATGGTAGATTCCTCAATGATATATTTATTTACTGACATAAAACTAATTATTACAGCATACTCTAAATATTTTATTATGTTCTAAATAAAATGGTGAACCATTATTTGAGTCAGAGCTGAATGAATTAATCAGATGCCTGAAGCTCCACAATGGCTTTTTTTTTGTTTCAGCATTGAGGCAACATATATACGAAGGTATCAAGGGGAGTAACCATGCAAGAGATGCTATCAGCACTAGTTGAGTCGCTCAGCATGTGTGTGTGTGTGTGTGTGTGTTTTTATAAACAGACCATTTCAAAGGGAATTGCACATAGCTTTAAGTGCAGAGACGAAGGTCAGTCACAGCTTGCTCTACTTAAAGCAACGCTTCAATCAGGACCCAAGAGGCCTCTTAGAAAATCCAAAGTTTTAATTGCCTCAGTTCACACAGTCAGGACTTTCATTTCATAACAATGAGCTACAAGCACAAATACCTTTCAGCTTGGTTCACAGGAAAGAGAAAATGAATTATATAGTCATCATCATTTTTGCTCCAGTTCTGTTTTGTTAATCGTATTTAATGAAAGTGCATTTTTGGCTGTCTTATGGCACTTTTTTATACTTATTATGGTTTTGGAAATGTTGTATACATAGGAGTGGGCATGAAGACTCGCATGGTGAGGTGTTATAATATATCCTTGTCAATTGATACAAGTAGCCTGAGCTAAAAAAAACAAAAAACAAAAGAGAAAATAACCAGCTTAGTGACAAGCTCAATCAGCTTAAAGATGTTTCTTTTAAAAGATACTCAACTGAAAACAAGCTCAAATAAATGGCTTGATTTTATTTTGAGCTGAGAATAGTGATACACGAGTATCACTACAGTTTCTTTTTTTTTTTTGTCTTTTTGTAAATTATATACATTTCTTTCATTGTGGACAGAATTACGTAATATGGATTTGAAGATATTTTATAAAGCACAGTGCCTCCTCATTTGAAGTGACCTCGGTTGCCCACTCATTAACAGTATAGGCTCCAAGCTATCTATGTGTTCAAGGTTGAAAAACAAGTACCCCTGAAAATGGCAAGAAATCATTGCATAAAAATCTAAAAGAATACGTTTAGGTGTCCCAGAGCGAATTCTACCCAACAAGACAAACATGCTCTGATCTGTTGTTTGGTGGGCCCCATAAATACATCGTTCCTCACGCAGTCCTCAAAGCTTTTTTAAACTCTGAAGGTTCACTTAAGGCACCATACACCCTTGGTGAACTTTGGATCAGTGCAGTTACAACAAAAGGAATGCTGCTGACCCTTTTTTGCCAATATTAAATACATATTGTTTCTTGTATTTACTGCACAAATAACAAAAATATTACCATTGTCTGTAGAGTGAATGGTTGGCTGCTGCCTGCTGTTAAGACTACAGCGCTTACGTTGGATTTCTGAACCTGTTCACACACAGCAATCAGTCACCAGGGCAGAAATGTTCAAACCTTCGAGTGTGGTGAACCTCTTTAAGAAGGTGTCCTGGCTGGTGTCTATGTTTGGGTTTCAAGGCACATGATGTGAGGCTTTGTTTAACTGTGTAATGCAGCGAGATAATGGATAGTAACACAGTCAGTTACTAGTGGACCAATTCACCTGGAATCAACAGAGGAATGAACCACAGAGGACTATGAACATCTGGCTTTTACTGTAGTTGACTCTAAGGGTGAAAATGGTGCTTTTTAAAGTTGTTTTAAAAATGTAGTATCCACCTTATTCCTGGGAGGCTTACTGGGGAAACGATCATGGGTCTTACTTCCGGCGCCCACCGGAAGTAGCAGCATTTCATTGTAATTTGTAGGGTGTTTTGCTAATCTATATTCATGATAGAAGTTACATCTCTCTTTTCGGTTATAATACAATATTTAGTAAAACTTGTTTATAGACACAGCGTCTGCTATCAGAGAGCTGCTCAGTACAGATTATCGTAATTGTGAGTTTAATCACGGGGAGCAACTGGAACACAATCATTTAAGCATTAGTATTTGTCTCTCTAATTTGCTGACCTGTTTATTATGGAAGCAGTTATTTCACCCACAACTGATGTTAGAAATTGTCTGCTATCGCACTTAATTTTCCCTGAACAGATCAAGATATAATATCATATGCTTTTTTTTTTTTTTTGGAAGTAGCTTGTAACCGTTCAGTAACTTGCCTACAGTTGCCATTCGTTTTAGCGTATCCATTTTGACGAAAATGGATTTAGCGCTAACTGCTGGTCAATGCACAGTCAAGCTAAAAGCAGATTTCAGTCATTTTCAAAAACTCAACATTCTAAATGAAATTTCATAAACAAGGGATTTCAGCAGTAATCTAACCACAATAAATCAAATACCATGATATACTCATTAAATGTTGCATAGCTAAAGTTGCAAATGGTTACAATCAGTACAAACATTTAGGAGAATATTTCCAATTACAAGTGGAAGAAGCGTAAATAATTAGTAGTTGTTGAAATAGTTTATATCAGACATAAAAGAAAGATTTTGGGTTTCACTAAAAGCTAAGATTGTTATCCAAACCAAAAGAAAAATCTGAACTTTTATGATATTTCTCTAAGGCAGGAATGTCATTTATTTCAGTATTTTTATAATGGTTTGTGTCAAGGTCGTTGCAGGACTCCTGGACTTTATGCACAGTGGGTTACGATGTCTGACTAGAAATGGTCTTTGTTTTCATTGCTGCTGCTGCCTCCTACATGCTGCTACTTGCAGACCTGTGTAAGTGATGACAGACTAACTCAGTTTGACACCTATTGTTATATAAAATAATTGCAGGGTTGCATAAGTGTATGTTTTTATCTTTTAACTTTATGGTTTAACATGTGTATGCTCCTCTGTTTACAACCCGAAAATGCATTTTCCTTACAAATGTGGTACCATTTAAAGGGAAACAAACAAGTTTTCTGACATCCCAAGATGCATTGCCACAAATTATAGTTAAAACAAAGAAATAATTGGACAAATTCTTCTTACTTTTGGGGGCGTATAGCTTCTATGACCCCTGCTCTGAGAGAAAGCTACCAATCTGTGTTTTCTGGAAACAATGCAAATGAATAAAGTTTCACGGTTCATAAAGGATGAAAACAACATTTTTAATTGCATGAAATTGTCCACATTTTATGTTTCATTTTTCCTTGGACTTTGCATAGTCAGATTTATTATTATTATTATTATTATTATTATTATTATTATTATTATTATTATTATTATTATTATTGTTATTATTATTAT
>CAEGAE010010330.1:0-19789 GCA_903067095.1 Girardinus metallicus
GGGCGGCCATTCCTCCCAACCACACCCCTCCAGGTCTCACTGTCATTGCCCACGTGAGCGTTGAAGTCTCCCAGCAGAACAAGGGACAACAACACATAAAAACTTTTATTATTTTAAAATATTCACTGTTCTGTAGGTGTGAATGTGTAGTTGAGCTCAAAAACTCTGGTCCGCCTACAAACCTCAGTCTCTGTTCGGTTGAAGTGAATTCTGGTGGAGTTCGACAGAACAGGGAATTCTGGGTAAATACTAGGACTGGGAATCGTTTTCTAACTCACAATTTGATTGAATTTGGATTTTTGAGGCCACGATTCTAAATTGATTTTGGAGTCAAAAAAATTCTGCCTTCGATTTTGAAAAAGATTCTCATGATCTACTCCAGCCTGCCTTGCAAGGTAGACTGATAAATGGAGCTATAGTGTCACTTTTATTAAATTTGGACATATTAACCGATGCTTGGATGGAATTACCTCCTCAGTTATTTTTACAGAGTTTCTGCAGACAACCTCCTCCCTGGACAACCACATTGTAATTCCCATTCTGAGGTTTTCGGTCATTTTGTGGTTGTTTAGCGAAGAATCATAAAAAATGTACATAATTCCTCACCGTGTCAGCTAAACGTTTCGTATTCATGTTGCCTGTGGATACAAAAACCGGAGAGGTTTTCATGCAGCGCCCCCACAGGCGAGGAGGGGAACGTTTTTTCAATCAGTTTGGTTTGACTCGGTGTGAAAGCGAACCGCACCAGATGAAAATTAAACAAATGTTACAACTTTGGTTGCAATATTTGATTACGAGACCGACGGGTGTGAAAACAGCCTAAGAAAAAAATCAGTTTTTGTTTCTTCTCTCTCATCCAACTTTCCCCGTCTCCTTTCAGGGAGCTTGTGATGCAGAAGGTCGCCGGCTGCTGCAGGAGAGGAAATCAAGTCTCGTATAAATATTCAAAGGTTTGTTCTCGCCGCCTTCAGAGAGCGCAGGATCTCGGTTTCTCGGTTTGCTGCTGCTAAATCCGCCCTTTGACCCGCAGGTCAACACGGACGAGGAAGGCGGTGAGGAGGAGATGGAGTGGCTGATGGAGGAGCTGGAAGCTCCTCTGTCTTCCTCCTCGCACCAAGGGAGGAGTAACCATAGCAACGGCCACATCAGGACCAAGCCGGTGAACACGGACGGGCTGCGCTCGTTCTCTCTGGACGAGCAAGACGACGACAGCGAGGACGAGGTGCTGAGTGTCCCGGGCGTCAGAGTGCTGAAACCGCCGGCGGCGTCCAGGACTCAGCGCAGCGCCGTCCTGCAGGTCAGAGGTCATGCCAGTCGACAAATGTAAAACTGATAAATCTTTGAGAAGCTTGCATTATTATTATCCCATCATCAATATATTGGGAGGCACTGAGCCACTTTTTTCACTTCCAACGCAGATATCTGAGGTTTAGTGTCGGCCGATACAGAAAAACAACGTTGAATTGATTGAAAATATAGATATGAATTTATCTGCTAATTTCTGTGACAATTTATCAACCAGTAAAATTTGTTTTTGCGTATACTTGCTTTATTGTGCCATTTTTGTTAAATTAGTTTAGAATATTATTGTTTATCACAATAGTTTCTGGGATAATCAATCATCTCCAAAGCCTCACAGCGTGTTTTTTATGTTTTATTTCAGGAGGAGAGTGATGAAGACCTGGTGGGCTTGTTGGAGGAGTCGGACAGGGCGAGGAAGAGCAGCAGACCTCGCAGCCGGAAGTGTGAGGACGACGACAGCGACGAGGATCTCCTCAGGGTGTGATGTCACCGCCTGAACTCTTCTCTCAGTGAATGTCTCCAAGACGGCAGCAGCGAAACCAACAGATTGCATATTTTTTCCCCCCCTCCGCCGCGCCTTTTCTCGGCCGATTCGGACTCGGACTGCCGGTGTTGATTTTAATTTATTGAGAGGTTTATTATTTAAAACTGTTTTTCAGGCCTTTAGTTCCTGCGTCTGTGAATTAAACCCTGATTGCACACGTTCCTCGGTGAGAAAACCACAACTCTTTAGTTTTATTTTTCAGTTTGGAATAAAGTCGTGCCATTAATTTAGCACTTTGATGAAATCAGCACAACATTTGTTAGGTTTTTTCTTTAGGAACGTGTTGGGAAGCTGGTGAAACGTAATTAAGGGACGAAGACACTGTTTACAGCTGCTAGCAGAGCAGGTTTTTTCTTTCTTTCCCCTTAAAAAGAAAGTCTGATGCCTTCCTTGATGATTTTGTCCGGCAAACAGGTTTTTTTGTAAATGGACGATCATGTTTTGTTTTTGCGTCTCGACATCTTTGGTGTGTCGCACACACGTTTATTTTATGATTATTTAATTGATTTTCTGTACGGCAGCCTTACGTGGGAATGGACGGTCGACTGAAGGGAAACCGGAGATTGAAGCCATATTTCAGTCACTAATCTAGATTTTTTTTCCTGCTCCTTTATGTTATAATCTCAACTTTGGTTTGCAGGTCTTGCTGATGTTTCTGCTCCAAAAAGTTTTAGAGTTTTCCGTGTCAGAGTTCACAGTTGGCCAAAAACGTACAGTATTTGTTTGGCGTATGAGATAAAACGAATCTGCAGTGTTCTTTACACAGTCTTTGGGCAACTCGGTTTGCCAATTAATCAGCGCTCAGATGTTCTAGTTTTGAGTAATTCCAGGATTTAAAATGGTTCATATTTTCTTAAACATCCTCTTTTTTTGTCCAAATTACGCCGTTGAATTTAAGAAAAGTAGCAACTCCCACAAAATGATAAAATTAAAAACACAAGTCAAGCAAGAGTTTTAATTTTTTTTCAAATCTAACTAAATTTATTTCAATTTTGCTAAAAAATATATAGATGATAATGAACATTTAAATCTGATCTGATATTAATGCAAAAACTTTTGCTTCGTTTTGTTGCCCAAACAAAACAAACACAAAACCTGACCGAGTTTTTTTCTAATTTCTAGTACAAATACCTTAGTGTACTTGAAATAAGACTAAACTAACTTACACGTAACTTTTCAGAAAGATACGAGCTTAAGTCAATAATTCCTTAATATTGATAAAAGTGCTATTTCCACTAGCAAATTATTTCACTTATAACATTTTTCCCGTGTTATAAATCCACTTGTAGATGTAATCTACCAATGGAACTAGAACTTTTTCATCAATATTAAAGAATTATTTACCTAAAACAAGCTCTTACATCTTCCTGAAAAGTTACTTGTAAGTTAGTTTTGTCTCATTTCAAATATTGTCACTAGAATTTAGACATAAATACTTGGTAAGATTTTGTGTTTTTTGCAGTGTCCAACTTGCAATCAGAAACATGAGTTGGGTGTAGCAGTACATATAAACCACGCCAGCGTTGATCTGGGATTAGTACAGAAACAAAAACCTCCTTTCAAGCAGAAAACAAACTTTGATATTTAGGAGCCTTGTTACTTATTAAAGGTTAACTAATGGTAGACACAACCAGGCGTAGCAAAGTGCTTGATTATATGACCATTTGGCTTGCCATACTCCCAACACGCTCTCCTTTGTAACCATTGGTTACCAAAAGCTCTAAATGTTTCAAAATAAATACAACAAAACATCTGTCATCATTAGCTGATGCGATCTTTGCATTGCTTTGGTGTGGAGAGTTTTAAATTGGATTTTCATTTTTTCCACAACTCAGCTTTCCATAGTTTGTACTCTTTCTGTCCAACATTGAGGGATTTGGGACAATCACATGTACTGCTGCACCCCTAAAGAAGGAGTTTATCTTCTCTTAAAAAAAAAAATACAAAAATTCTTCCTCTTGATCTCCAAAACACTTGAAAAAAGCTGATGAATAGAAAGAAAGTTTATTAGCTGCATTTATTACTATCATCTAACTAAATACAATCTATTTGAGACTTTATGTCACTTCCTGTAACATACACTGGAACAAAGTCTTAGAATGTGACAAAAATATATATTTTAAGTGCAAATTATGAGAGAAATCTCTTTAGGATTAGACTAACTGGAGTATTCAAACTTCTGTAGGTAACCATTATGTCAAGCTCTTACTTTTTTAGTCTAACAGTATTTTTATGGATGAGTTGAACAAAAACAAACCGCAAACACCCATCAGCGCTCCTGTTTTTATCATTTAGATCAAAATATCTCATTTTAAAAATCAGATTTAGTCATGGGAGAGAGAGACGATGTGTGGGTTTTCCTCAACATGATTTCAGATTATTAATCAAAGGTTTCGAAGATGAAATTAAATTATTAAACTGCTGATTTGAAGTTACGTCAATGTTAAAAAAAAAAAAGCAAAAAAAAAAAAAAAACAGCCCCAGTTCAATCACTCTTCATGAATTCTGGTTTGAACTGCTGTTTTGGGAATTTTGGGAATTTTTCACGTTTTCTGTTGCGTCCTTTTCTTCTCATCTGCTGGAGACTGTTCTGTCGTAAACGTTCTCCTGAACTTTCTCATCCGTGAAACTTTTCCAGGTTGAAATCTGGAGTTAAGAGAAAGCTGCGACATAACTGGAAAAATCCCCTGGGATGATGATTCGGTACTGATGGGGATCGCTATGTTCTCCGTTTGCAGCTTTTTCTCAGTTTTCTTATTTAAAAACAAAAGATTGATGTAAAGAGTAATGCATTATTTGAATAAATAAGAGATCTGCACTCTGTTGTTGAAGTTTCATCTCATCCTGATGACAGTTTTTATGAAATATTCCTTTGATTTTTCTGACGTTATTGAACTTGTATGGCGCTAGATTGGGGCCATAAATTTTGTGCAACAGAACAAACAATTGAAACTGAAGAAGTTTTAAAACTGTAAAAAGGAGGTGAAACTGTTAAAAATGTTCAAAACTATTTTTGGAATCAAGTTTTAAATTGGGGACATGAAGTGTATTTTAGAAATTTGAAACTAAAAAAATTTTTGAAACTGAAAAAAAGATTGGAAACTGAAAATTTGTTTTTAACATATTTTTCACTTTCAAATCTTCAATTTAATTGATTTTCGGCTTCAAAGTTCTTTCATTTACAAAATAATTATTCAGTTTCAAATCTTTTAATTCAGTTTACCTTTTCCAGTTTTTCAGTTTCAAACTTTTCAATTTCAAAATAAATTTTTAATGTAAAATCTTTGTTTTTCTCTTTTCAATCTGTTTTTTCTTTCAGTTTCAAATCTTTTTCTTCTGTTTCAGTTTTTATTTCTTTTGAACAAACTGTATGGCCCCAATTTCGCTCCATAGAATCACTTTTCAGACTCGCCTGAGTCGATGCGAGTTTGTCTGAATTAATTCAGACCTGAGCGGGTTTAAATGTGCAGTATTTAAACTTTAACTGGTTGCATCAAGCTGCTCCGTCAGATGCAGTTATGTTTGCGAAGCTTTGAGAAATGCATGCAGGCTTTGCGCCAACTTCTGTTCGTCCAACGTCTATAAAAATCACAGCAAATGTTTTTCATGCTCTGCTGCACAGCATGCGAAGAAAAGACGCATTTCAGTGGACCTTTGCTCCAGTTGGTCCTGTTAAAAACCCAACTGGGCCAAACTGGGCCCGCAGTTTGAATGGTCGGTGTGCAGCGAGAGGCCCGGCATACAGATCAGATCAACTCATGGCCACTTTTGACGACATCTTGGAGGAAGCGGGGAAGTTCGGGCGCTGCCAGAAGCGGATTTTCGCCCTGCTGTGCATGGTGTCCATGCCGTGGGCCGGCGTGTACGTGGGCATCGTGTTCCAGGGCTTCACCCCGGATCACTGGTGCCGGGACTCGGCGGCGGTGCAGCGGAGGGAGGCCTGCGGATGGAGCCGGGAGGAGAGTCGCAGGCTGACGGCGCCGCTGCAAAACACCTCCGGGGTTCTGCAGCGCAGCAGCTGTTTGCGCTACGAAGCGGACTGGAATGTGACGGAAAGCAGCTGCGATCCACGGGAGACGGACCGGAGCGCAACCCCCACGGCCGGCTGCACCGAGGGCTGGGAGTACGACTATGACGGGAGGCAGTCCTTCGTCACCGAGGTGAGGAAAGTTGAGTCTGAGTTGATAGAAAATCAAAATTGTCTATTTTTATTGCTTTTGCTGAAAGATAACAATTTCTGCCAGAGCAAAGTTTGCAGGAGAAAAGTGGTTTTCACTGCAAAAACATAAAATCTTACCGAGTTGGTCTAGTTTCCGGTGTAAATTTTTACTTGAAATAAGACAAACTATTAGAGGCATTATAAGTCAATTTAATTTTTAGAAAAAGACTTGGAAATTTCTGAGTATGAAATATTGAAAATTTGCTGGAAAAAACGCAGCAATTTTGAGATCAGTCCCAGACATTTTCGGGGGGAAAAATGCAGACATTTCTCAGTTTAAAAAGTCAACATTTTTCAAAATCAGAAAAGTTTATTTTTATTTTATTAACCTTTATTTCACCCTAAAAATCCCATTGAGATTAAAAATCCTTTTTGCAGGAGATTCTTGGCCAAGACTGATATTTCTAAAAGGTTAATATTCTATTTAATGCTAATAAAATTCAAATTATTTCATGCTCCACCCTGATTTTGCGTCTCCAGTTTGACCTGGTGTGCTCAGACGGGTGGCTGGTGGATCTGTACCAGGCCACGCTGAACGTTGGCTTCCTGATCGGCAGCATCGCCATCGGCTACCTGGCCGACAGGTTGGGCTGCTTTCTCTGCTCTGGATGAGTTGAAACTGCAGGACGGTGTCGAAGTTTGGGATCATTTCCCAGTAAATGTTTGTGTCTGCAGGTTTGGGAGGAAAGTGAGCTTCCTCATGTCCAACGTGCTGAACGGGATCGCCGGCATCCTGGTGGCCGTGGCTCCCAACTACATTTCTTTACTGGTTTTCAGGACTCTGTACGGGTTCGGAGTGAAAGGAGGATGGGTGGCGGGATACGTACTCAGTAAGAATCTTTTTATTTAAGATCCAAGTCATATCGTTTATCAGTTATTGTGATAAATTTCTCATCATAAGATTTAGATTTGTTGTTGTCACGATAAATTCTAATTAACAATGTTTAAGAACCGTTAAAACTGTCCAGAATTTGTTTGTGGTGCTATGACTTCTGTGGTTTGTAGCAACAGCCATACAGTTACCTAAAATATATAAAGTAGCTCTTATCATCACTGTTATTATCACAGCAGCACCACAAAAAACTGAGACATTTTTTGGTTAGTCTCAGAAATTTTGTAGAAAAAGGTTGGAAATGTCTGAGATTGAAAAGTCAAAAAATTGGTGGGAAAAACAGGAAAAAAAATAAACAGGAAGAAACTTGTAAATTTGGACTTGAAGTTGAAAATTTGTGAGGAAAAATGCGGAAATTTCCAAAAGTAAACAATTTTCGACTTTGGAAGCTGAGAATAGTCCATGATTTCTCTAAGTTATGACTTTTGGAGCTCAGAATTTTTTTTTTCCTAGAAAATTTCTGAGGTTAATCTAAAAATTTCAAAAAATGTTTCCAGCAAATTTTTAGCTTTTCAGAACTTTCCATGTGTTTGTAGAAAATTTCTGAGATCTCAACTTTAGATTTTTTTTTTTCTCGTACATTTTCAACTTATTGAGCTCAAAAATATCTGATTGTTTTTTTTTTTTAAGAATATTTCTGGGATTAATCTCAAAATATTAGTTTTTTTGGTGGAAATTTACTCCTTTTTTCCTTTCCAATATACCATTGATCACATCGTCCACCTGTACATCCATGAAACAAAACAAGCATCAAGAGATTTTTCGGTTCTAAAAAAGTCATCATTGCTCTACATAAATAAAAATAAATTAAATCTGTGTAGTTAAACAAAATCCAGAACAAATGTTTGTAAATCAGTCACAGAGATCGTTGGGGTGGAGTTCAGACGGACGGTGGGAGTTTTTTACCAGATGTTCTTCAGCGTTGGCATCCTCATCCTCCCTTTGCTCGCCTACTTCATCGCGGACTGGCGCTGGCTGCAGGTCGTCATCACTGTCCCTTACATCCTCTTCCTGTTCTACTATTGGTGAGACACCTGAATGCCTCACTGATGAGTAAACAGTGAACTTCTTTAGTGAGCAAAGAAAAATGTCAGAATTATTATTTTTTTTACCCTAATCCTCTTCCGTAGGTTGTTCATCACATGACGAGTGTGATTTACAAAAAAAAAAAAAATCTTTCCTTTGCAGTTTTGCAAAATGCACTAATTTTGATGCACCACAAAAAACCACCTCATCCTAGTGCAAAAATGTTTTATTGGAAAATGTGAGTTTTTTCAAAATTGGCTCGCAAAAGTTTTTGTTTACTGCCAAATTACACCAATCAGTCTCTCCACGTTTTTATGATAACGCGGTTACAGAAATTCGAGCAAAAGCAGACATTTTCCAGAAAAATGGTCAAAATGGACTACTAAATCCCACCTGCAGGTGGCAGTATTTCTTACTTCTACTCCCCTGCTGCCTCAGCGTTACTTGATGTGTCGAGTATGAGAAAGTCATGTTTACCATCAATATGCTGCAGAATTTCTTGAAAATATTTCTAAATTAGCTCATACTTTAGATTTACTGTATGAGGTGAAATCTTTGTGGAAGATTCCTGATTTCTGTCGTTGTTTTTTACCTCTAAGGTTCGTCCCTGAGTCTCCAAGATGGCTGCTGTCTCAGAACAGGAAGTCCAAAGCTGTGAAGATCACCAAAGACATGGCGAAGGAAAACAGAAAGACTCTGTCCAAGATGATTGAGGTAACACTCACCTCTGCTCCTCAGTCTGGACACAGATAACCCGGCGTGTGAAATGTTTGGCTTTTAGACGCTGTCGGATGATAACGCTGATTCCTCCACCGCCTCCTTTATGGACCTGATCAAAACTCCAAAAATGAGAAAACACACGCTTATTCTCAGCTTCAACTGGTGAGCTTTTCTCTTAAAACTCAACGCAAACGCTGTTTTTGAAAAACAAAAGTTTTGTTTGTCTAGTTTCCAGTGTAAATATCTTAGTAAATTTGAAACAAGACAAAACTAACATGTAACTTTTCAGGAAGATATAGAAGCTTGTTCTAAGTCAATAATTCGTTGAAACTGACTCTGTGTTATAAAAAATATGGTACGAGACAGATAATCTGTGAAAAAACTGAGCTTCTGTGAAATCTTGTAGCGCTAACTAGAAACAACCGATCCAGAGCCAGGAGGCGGGTCTTAGCGCTGCCAATCATGGCTGGTTCAGTTTCTCTTTGTCAGCAGAGCCTGTTGTGAATGGTAAGGCTAGTTAGCATAGCCACCAATTATGGCACATAAACAGTTTTCCTGTAAAGGTAAGTGTTTCTCCACCATTAGCGCATTTAGCAACAAGTACATGAGGTTGATTGATGGCGTTATGACCTTCCTCCTCGCTCTAATTGGTTGTTTTTGACCAGGAGTTTTGCATTTCTTCAGACAGAAATATCAGGTCAGGTAAAAGGTGGAAGAGATCAATCTTTTCACATATTTTGACTTATACCAAAATATATAAAAAAAACCTTTAACCCTTTCATTCCCAGGCTGAAGAGAATCGTTCTGGATTTAATTTTAGCCTGATTTTGACACACAGTTTCAAACTGTTAGGGTACACTTTTAATGCTTCTACCGTTACGTTAATCCCAAAAATATGTTTCTAAAGCTTCTGTGTCTGCGTGCCTCCAGGTTCACCAGTGCAGTCGTCTACCAGGGTTTGATCATGCGGTTGGGAATTCTGGGAGGAAACGTCTACATCGACTTCCTGATCTCTGGGCTGGTGGAGTTCCCTGCCGCCTTCCTCATCCTCTTCACCATCGAGCGAATCGGCCGACGCCTCCCATTCGCCACCGCCAACATCGTGGCCGGCGCCTCCTGCTTCATCACAGCCTTCATTCCCGACAGTGAGGCTCTCAGGAGAAACTAGGGAGCATTCACACCAGCCCTGTTTGGTCCGCTTTCATTTAACTCTAAAAAGTCTGGTTCGTTTGGGGAAGTGTGAATGTGTAAATGGACTCTAAAGCGAACTCTGGTCTGCCTACAAACCTCGGTCTCGGTTCGGTTGATGTGAACTCTGGTGCGGTTTGAATGCATATGTGACCGCTCTAAAAGCAGGAAGCAAACTAAAACACAAGGCATTCTGGGTAAACACAACCAAAACAAACATGTGTGTCTAGCTTTAGTGGAGAAATGGCTCGTGGTCTTTCACCAAAGACAAAAGAGAAATCCTACACTTCATTTTGTTTTACACTCAGAAGTTTTCGTTTTCTTTCCTTCAGTGGTTCTTGATGCAGCGCCCCCACAGGCGAGGAGGTGAACAGGTTTTTCATAGGGTTAACTTCGTTTGACACATAGCTAACAGTAACTAGCTGAAAATGTAGCAAATGTTTAAATTTTGATCCCCAATCGAACTGAGTATATCGGACCATCAGCTGTGAAAACTAAATGTATTATTCCAACTTTTTCAGCAGTTTAACAGTTTATTTCTCCTCGACTCTCTCAGGTATGTTCTGGTTTAAGACTGTGGTTGCCTGCGTTGGTCGGCTGGGGATCACCATGACCTTTGAGATGGTCGTTTTCGTAAACACTGAACTCTACCCAACATTTGTCCGGTAAGACTCTTTCTTTGACTGTTCGTATATTTCGGTTAAGAAGCATTTTAAATCTCAGACTTGTTGTTGTCTTTCTAGGAACTTTGGCGTGTCGGTTTGTTCCACTCTGTGTGACGTTGGGGGCATTGTCGCTCCTTTCCTGCTCTACAGACTGGCCGTCATCTGGCTTGAGCTCCCACTCATAATTTTTGGTGTGCTCTTAGTTTTTTAAGTTACAACCTACAGTGTAACTTATGGGTCACCTCAATGTAAACCAGAAGAGTTTTCCTCTTAATTTTATTTTCTAGAGTTTTGTAGTCTCCCTTGTCTGTAACTTGTGTGCATTTCCACTGTCTGGTCCAAAATCAGGCCTGTAAATTACATCAAATAATCAGTGTTGCTATGTCTGGGGACACAAATATTCACCAAACACAACATAGTAGCGTCTAATAAGTTGAAATAAAACTATTTTGGATTGTTTTATATGTTATGGTGTAAAAACAAAGTAGTGTCACTCCAAACGTTTGTGGAAATGTGAGGTCATAGTGGATTTTAAAGGATCCGCACCAATGCTCTCTACTGAGTGACTGCATTAAACGTTTTGCATTAAACGAAAGTATAATGCAAAAACATAAACTCTAAGTATTTTTGCTCTAGTTTCTAGTGCAAATATGTTAGTACACTTGAAATAAAACAAAACTTACTTACAAGTAACTTTTCAGCAAGAAAAGTTACTTGCTTGTTTTATACTAATTTTAAGTAATAACTGAAACTTTTAGTTGTGACACAAAAATGAGAAGTAAACCTGTTTCTAAAAGCTGACTTTATAAATTGCTCTGCAGGATGCTTGGCCTTCGTGGCTGGTGGTTTAGTTCTCCTTCTTCCAGAAACCAGAGGTGTGCCGCTGCCTGACACCATCGACGATATCGAGTTTCCTGAGAGGTGAGCTGCATGCTACAAAACAAAACAACAACAAAAAAGAGAATATTTTTAAATGCGCCTGCAGTTTCATTCATGGATGTAGATTAAAGAATCAAACTGAGGAAAAGAAACGGAGTCTAAAAATAAAACCAATATTTATGATTTCTAAGCATGCATTTTATGTACTAGCCAGCAGGGGGAGACATTACTTTTTACTGAAAAAAAAAAGATTGGCAGAGGAAACTAAATTTCTACAATAATCTATTCTTTGCAACGGAGTATTAGGGCTAGGCTAAGAAATAGTCATAGAAATAAAAGTACATAAAGACATAAAATAAAGTCGTACAAGAATAAAGTTGTAATATTATGAGAATAAACTTGTACAAAAGTAAAGGCATATAAGAATAAATTCACAATATAATGGCTTTATTCTCATACAAGTTTATTCTAATAATAGTATGTATTTTTTATTGTCTTAGCTTCTCTTTAATACTCCTTTTGTGGTCAGAGTTTTCATAATATTTCAACTTTATTTCCACAATATTATGACTTCTTCCAATTCTCGTTATTTTATTTTATTTATTTTTTCTTAGCCTGGCCCAATCCCTGTTGTCATTTTTTTTACTATATGTAGAAAAAATATTTAAAAAGTTGTGTTTATTACCTGTCTTCCTGAAGCTGAAATTAAAAATGTCTATTCTATAAATGAACTGATCAGTTTCAGTTTTTGTTTTGTTATTTTTGCTAGTTGTTGCCGTTGTCGGTGAACGAAGGTTTTTCCATGCATGATGTTTGTGTCCAGGGTGAAGGAGAAGATGATGCTGGAGAGCCAGCAGCTGGCCAACCTGCTGCCCAACAGCAACGTGTCGACCTGCAAAGAACCAACAGCTGTTTGATTCATTTATTTCTCTTCCTCAACTCTGTTTTTAATTGTTTGGATTTATTAAAACCTATATTGTTGCTGTATTGTTGACATATTCACAGAGGTTAGAGCTAAGATGAATCTGCTTTTATGTTTTCTGCTGTTTGGCTACGGTATTAAATTATTAAAGAGTTTTATTCTAAATAAACTGGAGTGTTGAGTGTTTTTGTACAGAGGTGATTTTACTAATCTGCCTAAAATTGACGTGATGTCTTACGGCCAGCAGAGGGCGATAATCACGCAGCTGAAACATGTCTGACAATCGGGGCTGAAAATTGCAGTTTTTACTTCATGATTTCATGTTCAAACTAAATTGTCTAAGAACCTTCATTAGTTCACAGTAACTCGCTTTTATTCATTTAAAGTTCATAATTTATTGTCTATATATTGTTTATGTGGAGAAAAAGTTACATATATTTCTATGAAGAAGAAAAAAACAATGAGGAAGTTTTGCTGCTGTTCCCATTTTAAGATTAAAAATGAAATGGAAAAAGTATAAAAAGTAAATATCAATTATTTCTCATGTAAATAAGACTTAAGTTTTTAGAATAAGATTTAATAAGAGGGAAATTATTTCTACTTTAGGATATAAACATCTTAAACAGCAGTTACATCATTCTGCCTTATTTCCACATTATTGCAAATGTTTTAACTTTAAAACTGAATTTTGACATTTTTCTCAGCATTTCAACTTTTTTCTTGAAAGTTTTGACTTTATTCTGTATTGAAGAAGAAAAAACATGCAGCATTTGTTTTTCTTGATCCTCCTTCCTATATTTCATTTAATGTTGGTTGAGCTGGTTATGAAGACGTCCTTCTTCTCTTTACATAAAGCCGTTTGTAAATATGTAAATCATTGAATCCTACACATTTCTGGATACTAATGATTATCTGTATTCCTTGAATCTGTAATTGTGTAATACATCATTGAAAACAGAATGCATGCTTGTGAATTTTAGTTACAAATTATGCGTATTAAAGTTTGGATAACTCCTCTGTCATTCACTTATTAAAAAGGATGAAGGTTTTCCCTTTTGTGCAGCTTTCAGATTTCTTTTCACCAAACTTTTGGACTTTACCTCCGGACATTGACCTGCTTAGTGACGCAACATTTAAACGTTGAAAATCTCTGCGGGCAGACCTTTAGAGTAACCTACAGTGAGCCGAACAGACTAGCATCTAACACTCAAACTTCAGTGTTTGGATGGCGACCTTTGATGACCTCCTGGAGGAGGCCGGCTCTTTCGGCCGCTGCCAGAAGCGGATCTTCGCCATGCTCTGCTTCTTGTCGCTGCCTTTCTCCGGCGTCTACGTTGGGATTGTTTTCCAGGGCTTCACGCCGGATCACTGGTGCCGGGACTCTGCGCTGGTGGAGAAGAGGGAGGCCTGCGGATGGAGCCTGGAGAAGAGTCGCAGCCTGACGGCGCCGCTGCTCAACGTCTCAGGAGTCCTGCAGCACAGCAGCTGCGATCAGCATGAGGTGGACTGGAACAACACAGAACTCAGCTGTGACCCAGAAGGACTGGACTTTAGCGGAGTGGCTGTTACGCCATGCAAGGTCAGTTTCTTGCAATCAAATGCATTCAGCATTGTCACTTCTTAAGATTTTGTTTCTCTTTTTTTGTTATTATTCCATGTGCTGTGTGCCTTCTGAGTTTACTTATGCATACTTAGACCGATTTTAACAATTCATTTATCAAAATGTTCAGCTCCTTTTGGGGAACTGCACTATTACTTTTGGTAATTTAATCTATTCTACTTTTTGAAATATTTAAACTTTTATGTGAATTTCAGCCCCATTGAAATGCAATAAAATTCCTCAGAATTCCACAAAATTCAGCACTTTGTGCTCTTTGACAGCTTACAACTACTGCCTACTTCAACGTAGAAACTCCATTCAACTTTTAATCAAGTCACAAGGTGTTAGACTATCTTCAAATGAGTCAGCTTTTTAAAATCTTACAGTTTTTCTAAAATCACGATTTAAGTTTTATGCAGATTTTTGTCTGTTTTCAGCTTTTCAATGTGTGGAAATCTGCTGCTGCCAGAATGCGTCACTCTGGTAACCGACACGTTTTGAAGTTTGACTCCCTTTTCACAAACAAAATGCTGCTGTCTGGACATATTTCACTATGTAGAAATAATCTATGCCTCAAAATGTAGCCACAAGTGTCTGCTTTGAGGGAATATAAGTTTTATTGATGTAAGTTTTAACATTTTCTCTCCAACACTTCCTGAGTGCAGACATGTCACTGGTTTGTACATTGGACTTCATGTAAAATATTTTCAGCTCCGTCTCTGTTTTTCTTTCAGCTCTGTCACCCATCAGCTCTCTTCAGCATCTTCTCATGCGTTCATTTGGCACATTCGCATTCTTGTGGTTGTTTGGCAAATTTTGTAGTTTCTTAGTAATTCCTTCAAACTGAAAAAGCAGCATCTCTTCTACCTCCGTATATAGAAAGTTTTCCAGCTGATGGCATAAACAAGTTCCTGTAGAGCCCCAGTATCTAGATAAAAAAAATTACACATTATATGGAATTAAAATCATTTTTATTGCCTTGGTGTATTTCTGACCTCTGCAACAGGTGAAAGTGTATTTTAAATTTAGTGGGAAAGTTGTAGAATACAAGAACCTGGAAATGTGTCACTGTTTCAATTACACTTCTATGCCAACAGTACAGTGAAATAAACTGACTTATTTCTTTCTTTCTCACTAGACCTACACATTTACACCATAAGGTTGTGCAAATGTGTAGGTCACATTTCGATGGTGCAAAGTGTGCGAGAATAATTTCCCCCCACTCTCATGGAGAACAAGACACAAAGGACCATTCAGTTTTAAATTTTTATCTCTCTAGTGGTGTAACCTCGCCCTTATTTGTGAAAATCTTACAGTTATTGAAGGTCGGAGAACTGGGTTTATAACATGATGATTGACTGCGATCTGACAATGGAGGTAAAAAACCGCTGTGATGTTGTTCTGACAGTCATCGCCTTTTCAGATCCTTGTTTTGCTCTCTGAATGTTGGAACAATAAAGGAATAAGTAAAAAAGACAAAACTGTTCACCTCTGATTCAGAAACAAGTCTTCACCTGTGACCTCTGTTCTGCTAAAGGTTTACTGAAGCAAATTCTTCAGGCCCTAAAGTTTTGAAAAACATCCAAATTCATTACCTTGTAACACTGGGTGAATAATAACAATAAATGTACCGAAGACAATGTTGGTCTGCTAAAAAATGGTCACTATATTGGTGTTTGCTTTTCTTGTTAGCTCCTCTGTGACCCTGAAGTTACATAAAGATGTTCTTGTGGAGAAGTAAACAATCTTTTAAAGAAAAGGAAGGTTTTATCCTCTGTTTGTAAGGCAATGCTGCAGAGCTGCTCCACATTCACGCTGTTTCCTCCTCTTGCAAAAATGTAATGGGGGTGTTTTTTTACATCTAGAGCTGTGAAAGAAGTAACAAACTTCTCTTTGTGGCGTCAGACAAACTAATTACCTAGGAACAAATTTAATTTTTATTGTAAATTTCATGCAACAGCTGCCAATGCTTCTATGCAATCAGTGTCAGTAGTTTAGTCGGGGAGCTTGTGCAGGGTTGGAATGAAAAGTTTAACTTGCATCCTTTCAGTATTATAATTGAGTCCCATTAATCTCACTCAGGCAGTTAAATTAGACAAATCATGCAGTTGTTTATTTAAGTAAATGGTTTATAAGTGGGTGCCGGTTATCTCACACTTTTGCGGTGTTTGTCTTTATGCTCAACATTTTTAAGTTCACAAGTTGTCCACCACAGGATATTTTACCTCTTCATCATATTTTACCTGCTATAACCACTAAAATAAGATCATTTAAAGTGATTTTCCACAATCTGCTTGTTAGCTTTGGTCAAAAAATGAAATTTTGGTGTTGCGTTGTTTTCATTGCTCAGAAAGTATTCTTGTCCTGTAAATATATGGGCTTGCTTTTAAGACATTTTTTTTTTTTTATAACTGACATCTTTAATACTATCTCAAACATCCTCCAACATGGCAACTCCAATTTATATATTTAAAATCTTAGGTGTCCTTCACTTGTTTTTAATGAACCAGTTTCTCTTTTATTTTATTTTCTGTCTTTCAGGAGGGCTGGGAATATCATTATCAAGGCAGGAAGTCATTTGTCACTGAGGTGAGAAAGAAATCTGTGCATTTGAGCAAAATTTTTAAGAAATGTAATGAAATGCATGCAATATTTCACATTAAATAAAAAAAGGGTGCATAGTACTGCAGAGATTGGAACAAATCTTGGCTGTAGTTTATCTGCGTATTCTTTGCCTGCTAACTGCTAACTGAGTCCAGCAGCTTCTGCCCCTATACATTAAATAAAGTATAATAAACAAACGACAGAGGAATAGCTTCCTATGAGCAGCTGACAGCAGAGCAACAGTTGTCAGATTAAACATTAGCAATAATAACAGTTAAAAGCATGTACCAAAATAAATTGGCAAAATCGTTTCATGTCTTAAAATACGATACTTGTAAAGAAAACACGGCGCTCATCCCGATGTGAACCACAGTTACCCACGGCAACAGAAAAAGGGGGAGGAGCTGTCAGTTACTGGTTGCTGTGGTAACCACAGAGCTGGCCACACCAATAAATGCCTGGAGAAATAAATAAAATAAATTCAAAGAATAAAATAACACATTTTGACAAACTTGACATCTTTACTATCGCTAAAATACAAAATGTTTGTGCACGTCCACCCTGTCCTGCACCAACTGACCTCACAGAATTAGCTGCTTGTTTTTATTATTTTATCATTTTCACTTTGCTATTTTTCACGTTTTCTGCTGAAATGTTTTCAGTTCAACCTGGTGTGTTCAGATGGATGGCTGGTGGATATGTACCAGTCAACTCTCAACATGGGCTTCCTCGTCGGCAGCTTTGCTTTTGGTTACTTTGCTGACAGGTAGGGCCATGGAAAATACCTAGAATAACAAAAAATATCTCAAAAAAGTAAGAAAAAACAAACTTTTAGCCATTTGTTACAAACAGACAGTAGTTTAAAATTAGGATTTCATTCATATTGAAAAAGCATTAAAGGAGAATATATCATGTGCTGTTTTTGTTTTTTCTGTCTGTAGATTTGGAAGAATGAAGAGTTTCCTCATGTCCAACGTGATAAATGTAGTAGCAGGAATCGGTTTGGCTGTAGTACCAAACTACATCGTCATCCTGGTGCTCAGAGCCATCTTCGGCTTCAGCGTCAAAGGAGGCTGGATGGCCATATACGTGCTGCGTAATGATGAGCGTTTACATTTTGTCTTCTTCTCTCTTTAAAACAGAACGTGGCTTGATTTTTCTGCCTTTCCTGTCGTTTCAGTAACAGAATTAGTTGGGGTAAAGTACAGACGCACAGTCGGCATTTTGTATCAGATGTTCTTCAGTATTGGGCTCCTCATCCTCCCTCTGCTCGCCTACTTCATCACTGACTGGCGCTGGCTGCAGGTTGCCTTCACGGCACCGTATGCCCTTTATTTTGCTTACTACAGGTAATAAACTGCAGTTTTTGGTCCTTATGTAAAGACTTGCAGCTCATTGATGGCCTTCATTTTTACTATTTTATGTAATTTGTCACCATGGTAGTAAATTAAATTTTCTTTTTTTAGTAAATTAGGATAACGAAAGAAATTAATCTGCAGATTTGTTCAAAATACTTCTGTATTATAATTGTGTATCTTTCTATGCTTATGATATGTAACACATATTTATTACACGGTTATTACACATTTTACATGACTGGTTTGCAATGCGTGTAAAATGAATGTGTCGTTTCATATTTATGCTGCAATTGCAATCCAAATAGTGTAACAATTAGCCTTGCTTTTTTTTAATGCTACGCAATGCAGACTCTCTGTCTGCACAGATGAAGATTCACTCTCCACAGCAAGCAAAATGCTTCTACTGAATAATCTGACAATTACCTGACAACTTGGAAACACATATAATCTATGTAACACTAAACATTGATCCCAAGATGGTCAATGTTTAAGGATGGAGCAAAAGAATTGGATGGTGACACTATGATAAAAGTATAATAAGGTGAAATAATACTAAATTAACTTACCCAGATTCAAAGAAATGTGCAAATGAGTAGGATAATTTCAAAAATGTACATGTAAGTGTATATTTGTATAAAAAAGCAGACTTAACAATTTTAAAAAGTTGAAAATAACAGCAGGAATTTTAACACTCTGAGTTTATTGGGAGCAGTGATGGTTTTAAAGCCTTCCAGCTGCCGGGAGGAAGGATCTGTGATAATGCTCCTTTGTGCAACCAGGATTAAGCAGTCTATTACTGAAAGAACTTTAGATTGTCCAATAGAAATATTATTTTAACAAGCAACGTCAGCAACGTTGCGATGCTATGGATTAAAAACTTCATTTTATGCCATGAAGAATTTCCACTGGCCGCTGTCAGTTCCTTCCTTCGATCTGAACATTTTCTATGTTCTGTTGAATGTAGAACAACAGAGGCCACATTTCCACCTTTGCTCTGATGAACACCTAAAACATTAACTCGTTTTCCAGAGTTTTAACACACAGCAGATTGATTGACTCACTGTGTTGATGCATGACTAAGCTGGAACATAAGTCCAGTGAATGTATCCAACCGTTAATAAATTTCTATGCCAAGCAAATGATTCACCTATTGATTAGAAGACTGAGGTACAGGAAAGCTTTTCTGAGAATTTATGAATCTTTATGCAACCTGCATTCTGCTGCTGTCAGAATACAGGTAACTGTTCATATGAGCAACATAAAGAAACAGCCCCTTTTGCCTGCTTGAAGATTAAAATGTTTCTGTGGTTTTATCCGTAAGGTTTATCCCAGAGTCTCCCAGGTGGCTCATCTCTCAAAACAAATCCTCAAAAGCTCTGGAAATAACCGAGGCTATTGCCAAGGAGAACAGGAAGAAACTCTCCTCTCATTTTGAGGTAAATCCTGTCACTAGTCTGCTCCTTTCCTCTGAAGTGGAAAGATTTAGACAATTTTTTAATGTAAACAAGTTTTAGTACATTTTTATTTAGCCCTTTTGCTTTGATGAAACAATACATCAATACAATGAAGAGAACATTTTTAATAGACATTTGGTATTTATTTACTTCACTCCATCACTTCAGCATGTATTTGGACAGACTATGTTTACATTCAGTGAGTTTGACCATGAATATATTAAAATAACACAAAATAAAACTGTCACTAGTTACATTTACTTGAGTAAAATTTCTGGATTCTCTACTCAATGAAAAACAAACACAATTAACCAGAAATTCACCAGACACAGACACACACCTGCAGTTCTTGTTAAAGTTTCAAAAGCTTTTTATTGAAAGAAACTGATTTGAAACATTTTTGTTTGCCTGATTTT
>CAEGAE010010331.1:0-24448 GCA_903067095.1 Girardinus metallicus
ACTCCGCCGAGACTGAGCCATTTTCCTAGCCTTTTAATGCTAACGCTATAGCCACCGGAAGTTGTCCAACCCCACATCCGCTTTAAAACGCGGAAGCGTGAAAAAGGTCTACTGGAAGATATTTTAAATGTCCGAAATGAAGCACAACAAACAAAAACAATAAATAAAACGGAAACAAAAACCAACAGGATGTAAGGGGTTATGACGTCTCTGGAAGCAAAACTTCAAAAAATACTGATAATCAGAATAGAAATGACTGATCTGGTTTTAACTTACCATGTGATCGATCGCTTATTGCGACATGTTTACGCGCGGTCTGTTAGAGTAGCGCCCCTGCAGGCGGAAACGGGTATTGCTGATTGTGACCTTAATGGCGTTTGTTTTGTTTTTCCGATCAGATAATCAAAGCTTTTCTGTATCTGATCATCAGAGGGGAGGGGCACAGCAGATCATGTTACACATATTTTAAATTATTTGCATTTTTTTAACGGACCACTGAAAAACAGGTTTTTGTTTTCGCATTTTTTTTCTTGCTTGTTTGGGTTTAAATGTAGAAAAAAAAAAGACAATTTGAGTTTCTGATGCTTGAAAAGTTGTGATATGAATTTCCTACTTGTTCATCAGCTCTTTGAATGTTTTGAATGTTTATTTCTGTTTTTTTTTTCTTACAGCTGGGGATTTCAAAGTTTAGAAAGATCAAGAATAAATCCTCATGAGAAACTCATGAAGCTTCAGGTGATGTCATTTCTTTGTGTCAAAAATGAAAGTTTGTGATTTTAAATCTAAATATGTTTGTGGTGTGAATAGTTTCAGCTTGTCTTGTGTGGGAAACACTGAACCATTTCTTCCCTTTTTTATTATGAAAAAAATAAACATGTTTGCTAAATTCAAAGCTTCTGCATTGGCTTTATGAGACTAAAATGTATATTTAATGCAAAAAATAACTTGAATTTTGACATAAAACAGATTTTAACAGCCGAAACTGACTGAGAAATTATTGGAATCCAGATGGGTTAAGTTCAAAACAGCAGCAAATAAATATATGCAGATAATATTTACTGCTGCGGTATGGTGTAGAGGCTGTAATGCTGCGGGACTTTTTCTTACTACATAGTAAGCCAGATGATGAGGAAGATAAAAACTTATCCAAAGGTCCTTGTCATGTTATTCCAGCATGAAATTCTGCAGAAATAAAAGTTAATTTTATTTTTAAGTTGGTTTTTTTTTCAGTTCTTCAGCAGAGCTTTAAAAAAGGGGAGATTCATATTATTTATAGTTATTTTCTGCATTAATAAATGCAGAAAATGTCAAAAACATCATAAATGCAGTACAGAACTGAATTTATTTACTTTATGTTATAGTTTATAGATTATCACATGAAATAAAAGCTGTATAGAGCCCAGTAAAAGAGAATGAAAATAGTAAAACTGATGTTTCTTTTTTGAATACTTGGAAAAATCTGCAAAGCAAAATCAGTTGGGAGTGTTTGTAAAAAAAAAAAAAAAAAACTACAGGGCGGCTGCAGTTCACCTTTTTGCTCACAAGATGGCAGGCGAGGTTTTGTTTATGTTAAAACCAACAGCTGAAGGGGGAAAGATGAACACAAAGCAAGAAATTATAAAAAAAAAATGGAGAATCTGTTATGAGGGAAAAATTTAAAAGAAAAAAAGCTGCAGTAAATTGTGCTTTATTTCTTTCAAAAAATGAACTAAATCATAAATAAAAGAACTAACATAAAAAAGTCCCCCCCCCTACTCATAAAATGGGTTTCACAGAAAACACAGTGTGAACACATGAGCCCCACTGTGAAACATGGTGGTGGCAGTGGCATGCTGTGGGGAGGCTTTTCCCCAGCTGGGGCAGAAAAAAAATCACAGCACTAATATCTCACTACTTAAGTCTTAGTTTTTGGATTTATTTATTTTTTTTAAACTGTGGAAAACTGGATGAGCCCTGGGAAATACAGAAAACAGAGCTGCAATTACCCATTCTGTCCACAAGATGGCAGTCAAAGCCTTGCCGCCGCTCAGCGCAGCGCCGCCTGTAACGGCTGACCTGAGCACAAGCAAGAAATCCTCAGAAACGGACAAACTTTCCAGAATCTTTCCTATCAAAGGCCGAATATGAAAAAAAAAACAAACAAACAAAACATCCACCACATTAGATTTTCTTTAAAATGTGAGTAGAAACGGTGAGAAAAATGAAAAACGGGAGATCTGTCTAACCAACCCGAGGCTGGACCGACCGCGGTTCCTGGAAAACTCGTCACAGGGTCAACAGTTACACACAACAGTTTCTGTTGTTGCTGTTGTTGTTGTTGTTTTTAGCGGTTAGCGGACCTTCTCCTGAACTCCAGGAAGCGCTCGGCTCTCCGTTAGGCCGCACACACATCTGCATATTTACTTGGAAACCCTGGCTCACGTACAAACACCCACACGGACGCAGCTATGTGCACAAACACACCGGGTGCAAACTCAAAGTGAGTTCTCGCAGACAGGAAATGATGTCAGCTCTCGTCTCCAAGGAGATGGAGGCAGTTGCTAAGATACTGTGACACTCGGATTTTTCACTCTATTTTCTCTCCTCTCCACTCTCTCTGTCACACACACACACACACACACACGCACACACACACTAACGGATGTCACTGTGAATAAGTTGAAGCTCTCTCTTGTATCTCTTTTATTCTCTTGGACATAAGTCAACCCAACGTTTTCAGCTGAAACGCTAAATATAGCCTCCCAAAAAAAAAAAAGAAAAAAAGAAAATCACTTAGTTCAGAATCCCAATTAGGAGGTCAGAGCCGTTAAAAAGAGCTTAAATCTCTGCCCTCAATGAGCGCCTCCTGCAAGATGTAGTCTTTGAAGTGCGTCGCCCGGTTTGGGTTTGGGGGTGTAGCTAACGCACTGACTGATGGACGGGAACCAAAGCCTCTCCTCAGTGTGAGCTGCACCTCTCTGGCGCTATCAGCACGCCACATATGTCTTGTTGCTAGCATGTTGCTGCCAAATCCACATCGCCCTCCTCTTCTCCTCCCCTGTGGGGTCCTAACACACCATTAAGAGTTTATAGGGTTTGGGTTTGTATTGGAAATGCAGTGCACTCATCCTCCGGATTGGGGGATTAGCCGTCTTCCCTATATTTCTACTCCAAGACCCTCAGTGTACTGATGACACAAGCAATACAGCAGCGAGTGTTTGTTCATTTACTGTGCACAAATGTATGCCCTTCTCCATTGCTCCCATCCACCGCTCACACACACACACACACACGAGCATGCCATACATCCATAAGAGGGATATCAGATTCAATGTGCAATGACACAGAGAGGACACAGAGTGGAAAGAGGGGAAGGAAGGGGAGCCGAGGCGCAGGGTGGGTTTGGCTTGGAGTCGCTTTAAATGGTGCGGGAGGCAAAAAGATGTTCAGACACACGAAACGAGAGGCAGAAAGGGGGGGAAAAAAAGGCGCTGAAAGGCAGTTTGGACCAGAACTGGATATAGGTGAAGATTTTTTACCATGACTGAGAGAGGGAACGAGGAGAGAGGAGGAGAGGGAGGAGAAGAGGGAAAGGAGGAATATCCTCTGCACCACTGTGTGACTGGAAATTTAATAGAGGGGGAGAGATAGAGAGAAAGAGAGAGGAAAGGAGTGAGGGGGGGGGGAGGGGAGAGGAAGAGAGAGGCAAAAAGGCACAGAGACCTCATTGCTGTGCAGCTTTCAGCAAAAGCTAGTGGATGGAGGACAATGGTCGCCACGGCGTTCACAGAGAGGGGCGGGGGTGCGGAGGAAGAGGAGGAGAGGGAGTTCATATCTTCAGGGTCTTTCTGAAGCATCACTGGCCTTTTCGCTCCTTTGACCTTTAGTGAGACAGAGCAAAGATTCGCACAGATTTATTTTTACTCACAAACTGGGATGAAAAGCTATAAAGGGAAGATTCTCCACCTTCCAGCTACGACCCGAACCCGAAAGGATCCGTCCACATGGCAGAGAGCAGGGAGGGAGGCCGCGCTCTGACGCAGGAGTGGCGCCTCTTTACGGCACAAACCGTCTCTGTTGACTAATTAAAACAGGCAGCAGTCCGCTGATGGTACACTGTAAAGATTCACCTTTAGTTGTGTTACCATCTGCTGCTCTTTAAGTCAAAAAAATTTAATGAGTTTTAGATTTTGAACCTAAATGTTTGAGTTTGTGAAAGATAAACTTACAGCAGTAAGTTGTGTTAACTTTTAGGGTTTTTAGGTTGGCACTTAAAAAACTGAAAGAGGAAAAAGACAGGAGTGGGAACTATTTCCCAGAATGCTTAGCGGCGTGTTTGTGTCTCCTGAGATGGAAGTGCGTTACATTGATCTGACTCTTGTGTTATTAAGGCAAATGTTTATTTTAATGCAGCTGACAGTTTCAAAGCTTGAGGATAATGTCCTGATCACACTGAATGTTTCTGAGCTGAATTCATTGAGATGTTTAAGAAAATTCATCATCAGGTCAGAAATTTGGTTCATGCAGTTTGAAACAAGAAGTTAAATTATTATAAACTAAAATAAGTCGTTATTTTAACTTGATATTGTGAGTAAAATAACAGAGAAATGTGGCTGGTTAACTCTTTTTTTTTGCATATTGTGAAATAATTATTTGGTTTAAATTGCAGCATTAAGTTAAAACTCACAATTCCAGATTAGTAAACTTAAAAAACAATGTTTGGACAACTTGTCTCATGTTGTTAAATCAACTTCATGAACTTTAATTTCTGAGTAAAAACCAAAACTATTTTCTTGTTGACTTTAAATTACATTTTCAAGGCAGCAGGTGGACTTTCATCTTCAAGTTAAACCACCTTCAAAATGTTTTACAGTGCATCTCACAGAACAGTTCCTGTTTGCACTTTAGCAACACAAGTTTTTTTTTATTTCAGTCATGTGCAAAGCTCATGAGGACGACCGACTTTTCTTTTTTGCGTCTGGATGCTGACGACGAGGAAACGCAGCGGCGGCTTTGTTTATGTGCAGCGTTGTGTTCGCTGTAGAAGTGGACACATGCAAAGTCTGCAGAAAACAGACGTCATTAGTTAGCAAGATTTAATCCTGGCTGGCCATTACCAAAATGCTCGCCCTGGCACTGGGCGTTCATTATGCACATCTTCTGTGTGTTTTATTGGGATTGAATGACAGAGCAGCAGAAAGTAGTGCATCATTTTAGAGTGGAAGGAAAATGATGCCTGGTTTTTAAGGTTTGAAATAAAAATAAGGGTTTTAGCGCATCAGTTTTCAGCTCTGCTGAAGTAAAAGTTTGTAGAAGCACAGCTTTAAGTTCTCTGTGGTTTGTTTCTACCAGCTTTGCACATTTAGTTTATATCCGTTCTTTGTTGGAACACAGTTCAAGTTGGGTCAGATTTAAAGGACAGCGTCTGTAAAAACTCATTTTCACATCTTGCCTCTGATTCCCAGTTGGGTTTGGGACTTTCAGCAGAATTCAGTTTTTATGCTCCACAAATATGGAACACATTTTCACAAAATATCACCAAGTATTTTTGTTCCAGTTTCAAGGGCAAATATCTCAGTACACATGAAGTAAAACAAAACTAACAAGTAGCTTTTCAGCAAGACACAGGAGTTTGTTTTAAGTCAATAATTCCTTAATATTGATAAAAATATTCTAGTTCTACTGGCTGATTATTTCACTAATAACATGGAAAAAATGTCCTGTTTATAAGTAAGAATAATCTGCTGGTGGAAAAATTTTAATCTATTATTAAGGAATTATTTACTTGAAACAAGCTCCTATCTCTTGCTGAAAAGTTGCCTGTAAATTCAGAATCCGAAATACATGAAGTTATTGCCAAAAACTCGATAGGTGTGTGTTTTTTTCTTGTTTTTTTTTTTTAATGCTTGGGATGTTTTTAGAAGCAGTAGAAACGCAAAAATATACAAAATGTGAATTTTGCATAATAGGTCCCCTTTAAGTTACATTTATTTTGTCTTATTTCAAGGTTACTCAGGTATTTGCACCAGAAACTACTTGGTAAGATTTTGTGTTTGACAAAATGTAATCATTATGGATTGTTTTAATAACTGGTTGCTGTTTTATGTCCTCCTGGTATGAACTGTCTTGTTGCTGAAGTCTGCAAATAAGTGTAACTTAAAGGGGACCTATTATGCAAAATTCACATTTTGTACATTTTTGTGTTTCTACTGCTTCTAAAAACATCCCAAGCATTAAAAAAAAAAACAAACAAGAAAAAAAAAAACACACACCTATCGAGTTTTTGGCAATAACTTCATGTATATCGGATTCTGAAAAATGAACCGTTTCAAAAACTTCTGGAATGTAACGTCACAAATCAGCAGACAATTTACCCAACAATTTACCCAGCAGCCAAAGCTGAGCTCCAGCATGTTTGGTCAACTGGTTTTCCTGCTGTAGGCGCTGTACAATGGCTGCTGAAAAAGACAAAGAGCTATTTTTTTTTTGTTAACTAAATGTCAAGAAACCACTTGCTGCCTTCTAGTTGATTGTGCAGGAGGCTCCACTTCTGCTTTTCAAAGACGTATAGTTGTATTACTCCACATCGGTTTACAGTCATTTGCAAGTGTAAACGTTGAGTTTGGATTTAAAGTGACAGGACGCCTTAAAACATCTCTAAAGTTTGATTTTGTGCAAAAAGTGTAACAAACATGTTTTTCTTGTGCCCAAAACTTCCATAGATATTTTCTGCATTTTGGTCAAACAGTTCAGTTTTTCTCATCTGATCAGATCTCCTCTTGTGTCAGAATATTATTCCTCCATGTCTGCGGTGACTCAGAGAGAGAACGACATGTCTGCTGCGATCCTTGGTCTTCATGACCACTGAGGCCTCAGCAGAACAGCTCCAAGTATTTGGAGATAAAACTGGATGCCAGTAAAATCTTTTTTTACTAATCTGGATCTGGCATCTGGATTTTAGGACAGAATAGAAAAGTCCTTTATTCATCTCACAGCGGGGAAAATTCACTGGTTACAGAAGCAAAGTAACAAAATATAACCCACTGAATATAAAAATAGCTAAAAAAAAAATAAAAATAAATTAAGTACCTACAGAAAAAAAATAAAAATAAAAAAAAAACATTAAAATTTTGACATTTTTAAATACCGAATTTATTTGGCATTTAAAAAGTTTTTTTTTACATTTTAAAAAAAAATCAGAAAAAAAAATCTGTATTTAAAAATGTCAAATTTAAAAAAATAATTACTACATGAATTTTAAAATTCCTGCAATAAGCGACGTGCTCTTTAGGTACATGAAGGCAACCTAAGGAGCACGTGTGACTTACTGCATGCGATTATTAAAAAGTCCGATGGCAGATGTGAGGAGCGACTTCTGGAAGCGCTCAGCTTTACTCTGTGGATGCTGAGTTTTATTTAGGGCTGTCAGAGTAAAGGGGGAGGGAGGAGAAGCATCCTACTCTGATTTTTAATTGAGAAAAAACATTTTATTTTTGTTGCCAGGTGCTTCCATGTCATTTGAGCTCCGTCCATCTTGTTTTCAACTCTGAAAAGCTTCCCACAGCATAATGCTGCCACTACCATGCCTCACCATAGGGATGGTGCTGAGGGTGATATTAGTTTTGCATTATATATTATGTATTTAAACCAAAGTAAATCATCTTCAACCAGTCTGGGTTTTACAGAGTGAAGGGGGTAAATCTGATTTGTATTTATGCAAAAATATGAAACCAATATGTTGTTTCTTCCATTTCACAGTTATGCACAACAACGTGTTGCTCGGTCACGTTCAGTTTTTGGTAAAAATATGAAAAAAGAAACGTGCATATATTTTTTTTTTATATATATATTTACAAAACTCCAACCAGAACCAAGCAATGTTTACTGGAGACAATAAACTGAACTCTAAAATCTCATCTTCTCCGCAGAAAACACACTGACTCACAGGGTCCCACTGATATTTCAGTGCTGCTGAGTCATATTAATAAATGTGACCATACAGCTGCTGGTTACATGCACAGAGCTGATGTTGCAGCAGGAACCTGCACGGTTAAATAAAAGCCTTTCTACGTGAATCTCTCCTTGATTAACGCTCCAAGCATCAGACGGACGCGGCCACATATCCCCCGCTCCAATTACGCCTTAGTGGGATTCAGTCGGAAACATACGGAATGTGCGTAAAGAGCCGTTTATGCTGGACGCAACGCGCTCTGCCCGGCGGGCGACGTCGCGTTCGCTGCGCTCCTCTCCAAGGATAAGACGCATCGATGCGCTCGTCCCCGACCTCGTTCCCTAAATGTGACAATTATAACATCATTTTCTCCATCGGCCCGTAATCTGATCTCTTCTTTCTCTCTCTCTCTCTCTCTCGCTCTGTTTTTTACCCCTCGCTCCTCACCCCCCCCCACCCCCCCCCCACCCCGCCTGCTCGGTTCCGTGCGTGTGTGTGTGTGTGTGGATTGTGTTCATCTTTAACCTGCCAGCACTGTAGCCCCCCTGCGTTGCGTTGGCGCTGCGGATCTAGCTTACAAGAACAAGAGCCAGCTCACAGCCGCGGAAACAAGCGAATCAATTTAGGGGAGAGACAAGGAGAGACAGATAGCGAGGTTGTGGAGGGGGGGAAAGGCACGATCGCAGAGGGGGCACGAAAGGGAGAGAGGGGACGCAGACATTACGCCGCATGCAGACGCCGAACATTAAAGGTATGTACTGTTTTAAGCTTTTCTTGGACGTTCAGGTAGAAAAGGGGCTGAAATGGTGGCGCGTTGTGTTGTCATGTTGGATGCCGAAGTCAGTCACCAGCTGGGGGGGAAAAATACCCGAAAAGGTTAAAGATGCATAATATTTTTGGTAAATAATTAATAGGATTTGATCGTCTAATGTAATCAAACGATACACTCCCTTTTTTTTTCAGCCCGCTCTCACCAGGCCTGTTTTTCTATGAAAAATAATTTTAAAAAATCCAGAATATTTATATAGTGGGTGCAGTCGTGTTGTCATTACCCCGAAGACAGAATGGATGCAAGCCATTTTGTAATGCAGCATGTGCAGAATTAGGCCTATTCAGAATTTCAATTGCGTTCCCTGAGAAGGTGCGCCGCGCAGAGAGCGCAGCTGCAGATGAATAAGGCCATTCTGTGCTATTGTAAGAAGATATCAAGCTGGCGGCTATATGATGAGGTGAGATTGCAGATTAGGATGAGGACTGCAGGAGGAAGCGGTCAGGTTGACGCGTTTTTGTCACTACTTTCTGGTGATTATCTTTCACACCTCACGTGTAAGGAGGGAAAAAATGTTGTCATCAGCCAAAAGACGAGAAAATGTTATTTTTTTTTTAATGTGGATGCTGGTGGAAATGAGCCCCATCTTGCCTCGATTCCCACGTCCTGAATCAATCTGGCGTTGTCATAGTTACAGTAGATGATGTTGGCCCTGCTGCACCTGTGCAGCTTTGTGCTCCTCTCCGTCATTTGTAAATACATGATATGTGACTGGTGGGTCTGAGCCTCTTTCTGATTTGCCTCTTTGCAGAGCTGAAGGAGAAGCTCTGTGAGTGCAACCAGAAGCTTAGGATGATGTGGTTGGGTCTGGAGTAGTTGGTCAGCAGCTTGGAGCTAATTTGTCTTTTCACGACCCAGCGCTCGCCTTCGGATCAGATCGAAGAATCAATATCTACATGGTTGCAATCTGCTCTTGACATGTTAAAACAGTTAAGTCCACGGAGGGGAATTCATCTGAGCGAAAGTGGGAAGAAAATCGCAGAGGTTGAGGACGAAGGCCGGGTTTTAATGGCCCTGAGTTGAGTTGAGGAGTGATGTAAATATTAAAGAACAACAGCGTGTGCTGCTGCTGCTGCTGCTGCTGCTGCTGCTGCTGCTGGTGGAGTGGAAAATTTCAGGATGGCAGGTCAAGTCAACAGGTGTCCATACAGTTTCACCCTCTGCCAAGGGACTTGTGCTTCAAACGACAGAAAAATAATGAAACTAAACGACTTTCTATGAACAAAAGGATTTATTTTATTACCATTTTCTATTCCTAGCATTATTTTAGAACTAACAAGTACAAACTGTCATTGACTGGGGATTTCGGAACAGTTTTTATTTGATATATTGAGTGTAAGTAATGCTACCATACATGTGCCTCTAATGACCACAGGGCCGGATTTGGGAGACGAGAGGCCCCCGGGATAGAGTCGAACTTGGTGCCCTGTTGACATGGAAACCACACATGATAAGGGCTGCGTTGTGACACAAAGTTTGAATGTTCCACCTCTGAATATTTAGCTTCTCTCTGGGTACTCCAGCTTCCTCCCACAGTGCAGAAACATGCATGTCAGGTTAACTGGTTTCTCTTCATCTCCTTTAGAGGAAATGCACAAGTTCCTGGTTGTTTGTCCTGTACAGTAGAGCGATCCGTCGAATTATATCTTAGCAGTCCACATAAAAAGTTGCTTAGAAACATTGCATTATTTCTGGAAACCTCCAAAATGCCAGGCCTGTAAAGTGTAAAATACATCGCCAATTTTTTTTTAAATACACCAAACAGGTGACCTGGAGGATGTGGCTAAACATTACTGTCATGGCTGACGAGGGTTTTAGTTGAAGGTGTGACGTTTGCAAAGAATTTCACAATGATGTTAAAAATCTGACGACTAAAACGCCTCACCAGAAATAAATAGTTTATGGAAACATAAATATAAATAGTATCTGTAAACCTTTGTAATGTTCGGCCCTGTCAGATTTTCTTTCCCTGGAAAAGCTGGTGATCTGCAACTGGTTGAATATTAATAATGTTTTGATGCTTTCATGAGTCACTGTAACAATACAACAGCCATCCTGGATCCCTTGATCTTAAAGAGACATTTTACCTTCATTCAGCCGTGTTAGATGTTATCACTAGAGGAGAGTAGGTGGAAAAATATGTAAATAACACCTTAATAACAAAACGATTTAATAGCGTGACGTTATTAGTTATGGATGGGTGTTCATTTCTGTGTGTCAAAGAGAGGATGTGGGATGTGCACAGCGTCTGAAAAGGCCTATTTTTATTACGCTTTTCTATATGAGCTTTTCTAAACGCTGCTTTATCACTTCTGAGAACTATAATTTCAATAATGACTCATCTTGACTTCAACCTCAGACCTCATAGAGATGCCAGCTCTGCTTCCTCTGCTCTTACTGAAGGCCAAGGTTCAGACTGATCAGATTTAGAGCCACTTCTCGTCTGCATCGGCACCGCCTGACCAGAAGTCTCATATTTTTCGGTCTTCCATGATAACGGATCAGGATTGAGGCAGATATCTGGCGATTTGGACCGAATAGGTGCCGCTGGTCTGTTTCGCAAAGCCTCATCAAGCTCGGCTAAACGCAGTAACGTTGAATAGGGCGACTGGACAGTAAAAAACACAAGATGGTGAGTGAGCAGGTTGCCACAGCAACCGTGTTCCTAGGAGTGAATGCATCGCTGCTGCACAGGAAAGCAGATGCTGAGAACTGGCTATGTATGGATGCTGACGAAAGAACCCCAGTTTATTAAGGGAATTAGAAGCAGCGGCACAAACACGGTTCTTTCAGACGTGATGAAAACCAGCGGCTCTCGGATACAAGCACCTTCTTGTTGACTTTATTCCACGGACGTTGCAGCCATGTGACCATTAAAGTCACAGTGTCGAGCATGAGGTGTTTGAGTAAACAACGAGCACTCTATCTATCGAATCATTACGGCGCAAACAGCCCAGGGATTTCTAAATTTAGAGAGTCTGCTGATCCATTTCTGTTTGAGAATGTTTTCGTCACCCTTTTAGCCACAAATGGCAATGACACAGTACAGATTTGTAGACCCTCCGTTTTTAAAAACAAAACAAATTGATGTTTTTTAGTAGTTTTACAATTTTTGTTTGAAAATCTTTGGCACAGTATATTATATTCAACATGTGCATTAAAGCAGCTTGTCAGGTATCAGATATTATCCTCCCGTGTAATTAATGAAGCTGTGACATTGTGTACTTTCTTGTTCTTACTGCTATATTCGGGCCCAGTGATTGATGAGTGTGTGCAGTGGCACCACAAAAGAGGGACTGGGGGTGGGAACAGCCCCCCTATGAATTTACTGCTACCCCTTCCAGGCATACTATTTTTATGGAGGAATTTTATGAGCTTAAAGGCCATGCTTTCTTAATAATATTCTTTATTTTTTTTTTGTCCTTCACGTTGCCTCTTTTTGAAAGCCAGGATCATGTGTTTGAAATTAAAAAATACGAGTTTTATTTTATTAAACATTGGTGCTCTTTTTTTTTTTAAAACAGAGGTGTTCAAGTTCAGTCCTGGGGAGCTACTATCCTGCAACTTTTAGATGTCCAAAACCAAAATTAAATGGTTGAAATCACCTTATCAGCAGGTTATTGAGTCCTGGTAACAAAACGTCTGATTCAGGAGTGTTGGATGCATGTGAAAGTTGCAAAACAGTACTGGATTTGGGCATGTCTGTTCTAACAAATCAAATTAGTTGTAACATATCAACATGACAACAGGGCCTAACCTACTATTTAACTGTTCCAACATGAAATTAAAAAACAACAACAGGAGGATATGGGATGAAAATGGAGTCAAACCGAACCAAATCAAAATGTCAGCTCTGCCTAATCAATGCCTGAATAAAACTCCTGAAATTTTCTTATGGCTTCGTTGATTTGTTGAAATACAAACCATGACTTTGATGATTCAACATATGAAGAAAATGGCTCCAAACCACTAGCCTAGTTTGTGGCACCAAAAATAATATATATTGATTTAAGCCTGGCTTTTTAAATTGTTGCACCTAGACTGACGTTCTGTGCACTTACTGTCTCTCTTTTCTTTCTGTTTCTCTTTCTTCCCACAGTAAGAAGCAACAGCCTCCGCAGTGACAGCTCGTTCTCAAGGACCTCTCCCTCCTAACTCGATAGCTACTTTGGCGAATGTTATGGGAGCAGAAGTGCAGGACTTCTTTCAGTGAAATATCGAAAAATCAAGTCTGATTCCCAAGAAAGTATGAGCAAAGTTAAGTAGATAGCTTTACTTACCAATCGTTAGTGTAACGTTTCAAGTTTTTGACTCTACAACACAGAAAAAGTCAGATAAAACCATGAATGTCGAGAGAAGCACTTAACTTACTCTTTTGGAGGTGACTAATCAATATTCCAGAACTAGGGGTGGGTCATGACTCAGTTGCCATGCGTCTTGTCATGGTGACCAGCCCCTGCACCCCTTCCCCCCTCCTCTGGTTGGTCCAGCTCCTGTTGTGGTTTCACCACCATGGACCCCAGCTGACAGAGGCGGCACCGCCATGCCCCAACCCCTGCACCTGCTCCAACCAGGCGAGTCGGGTCATCTGTACAAGGAAGAGTTTGGATCAAATCCCAGACAGCATTTCAGAAAACACAAGATACCTCAATCTACAAGAGAACTCAATTCAGGTAAACATCGTTTGACCTTCAAAAGTCAAAGAATCAAATGACGGGTTTTGATTTCAATAATTCTGATGTTGCCACCATGTGTCCCTTTTTGTGTTCTTTGTTTACACAAGGTGATCAAGTCTGACACATTCAAGCATCTGCGGCATCTAGAAATTCTCCAGCTCTCCAAGAACCACATCCGGCAAATTGAGGTGGGAGCTTTCAATGGCCTCCCCAACCTCAACACGTTGGAGCTTTTTGACAACCGTCTTACAGTGGTACCAACTCAAGCTTTTGAGTACCTCAGCAAACTAAGAGAACTATGGCTACGAAACAACCCCATTGAGACACTGCCAGCCTTTGCTTTTAACCGCGTTCCCTCATTAAGACGTCTGGATCTGGGGGAACTCAGGAAGTTGGGTTTCATCTCAGAGGCTGCCTTCGAAGGTCTGGTAAATCTGCGTTTTTTGAATCTTGGCATGTGCGGCTTGAAGGACATCCCTAACCTTACCCCGCTTGTACGACTTGAGGAGTTGGAGTTATCAGGGAATCAGCTGGGGATCGTCCGTCCTGGATCATTTCAGGGACTGGTGTCACTTCGAAAGCTTTGGCTGATGCACTCCAGAGTGACGATCATTGAACGCAATGCTTTTGACGACCTCAAGAACTTGGAGGAGCTCAACCTTTCCCACAATTCTCTGCATTCTCTGCCCCATGATCTGTTCACCCCTTTGCACCAGTTGGAGAGGGTACACCTCAACCATAATCCTTGGGTTTGCAACTGTGACGTCCTGTGGCTCAGCTGGTGGCTTAAAGAGACAGTTCCCAGCAACACCACGTGTTGTGCTCGTTGCCATGCCCCGCCAGGCCTGAAAGGGAAGTACATTGGGGAACTGGATCAGACCCACTTTGTCTGCTATGCTCCAGTGATTGTGGAGCCGCCCACTGATCTGAATGTGACCGAAGGCATGGCCGCAGAGCTGAAATGCCGTACCGGAACCTCTATGACCTCTGTGAACTGGTTCACTCCAAACGGCACACTGATGACACACGGATCATACCGAGTTAGGATCTCAGTGCTTCATGACGGAACACTGAACTTCACGAATGTGACCGTGCAGGACACCGGGCAGTATACCTGCATGGTAACCAACTCCGCTGGGAATACCACTGCAACCGCTGTGCTCAACGTCTCTGCTTCTGATCCTAGTAACAGCTACAGTTATTTCACCACTGTCACAGTTGAGTCAGTGGAGCCAAGAGATGAGGAGAATTCAGCAAGACAGTATGTGAATGAGACCTTTGTTGGTTCCCCCAAGCCTCCTGGTCATGGAGGGGTAGACGGTCTATCTAGCAGCACTATATCACCATCTCTGTCTACTCTGTCGCCACTGTCACCCAGAACTACTGAAAATTCAGTGACTGTGTCTCTAATGGATGTAACTAACATTCCAGGCCTGGATGATGTAATGAAAACAACTAAGATCATCATTGGTTGCTTCGTCGCCATTACCTTTATGGCAGCTGTGATGCTGGTGGTCTTCTACAAACTCCGTAAGCAACACCAACTACACAAACACCACGGCCCTGCCAGAGCAATTGAGATTGTCAACGTCGAAGATGAAATTGGAGCTGGGGCTGGAAGTGGCATCTCTGGCGGTTCGACGATAAATTCTGGGACTGGTACGGAGGGAACCTTGAGAATACATCACCCGGAAGTAGTCAACCTTCCCAACATCGGTCGCACGGATACCCTAAACCATTACTACAAGACACATCATTTCAACAACAACGTGATGGGTCTCAGTATCACTGAGGGGATGGGACCAGGTGGAATCCTCAACAGCAAGAACCAGCATGGCCAGGACAACTCTATCTCCTGCACACCAGTCCCAATCTCTACATCAAATTTGCTCTCTGCATCAGGCAACGGCACCAACACCAGCTCCATGTCCCCACCGCTGCCGATGTCTCTCCCCATGCCAACTATGGGCTTACACGGATCGATCAAGGGTTTCATGGGCCAAAACCAGAACCCCCAAATGGAGCCGCTGCTCTTCAAGGGGAGCTCCAAGGAAAACGTCCAAGAGACCCAGATCTAAAAACAAAAGCGAGTGAAGAGAGGGAGAGCGGGCAGGACTCAAAGACAGAGAGGGAATTGATGTCGGGTTAACGTGTGGAATGATAAGACACTAGAGCGCATTGACTTTACACCAGGAGAGAGGATAGACTGACACGGCAATACACAAACACATAGACTTATCCGTGACGGTGTACTGAGCCAAGGATTACCACAATGGCCCAACTGTGTTTGTGGAAGCGACCATGGCCATGGAGATCAAGGAGTGACCATTGCTACAATGTAAATCTGTGCCAAAGCAAATGTTTTTTGCAGTTTCTACAAGCTGTATTCTCGTAGGAAAAAAGAGACAAACTAGTCTGTCAGAGTAATTCAGTTCCCCAATTGTTGTTGGCCAGCAGAGATGAAAGATACGCACAGCACTTACCACACTGCAGAATGGAGATGTTTCAGAGTAAAATACAAGAGACATTTTTCTTCCACAAAAAAAAAAAGAAATACATGAGACACACTCTCTCAAGTGACTCAACAGACTCCCTCAAGGTGAAAATTATGTAGGCATAATAGATGGACAAAAAGGTACAGTGCAGTACAAACTACTGTGAAAAATCCACAAATAATATAAATATATTTTCATCTAAATATGTATCATTGCAGACTCCAATGCAGACATATTTTGGGACGGATGTATAAGCCGGTATAGTTTGTTTCTTCTTTGTGAATAATCAGGGGCGGTGACAGGTGGACGTTTGTTATGTTTTAAATTTGGCTACTTCTCAGAAACATAAGGGCTCAATTGCAACACTCATTGTGAATCTTTCAATTGGCTTTCGTGACCATTTAGGTTGTAGAACGGCAAACGCAGACCTCCGTTTGACAAATTTTCATCAGTTGTTTCAGTAATAATAATCATTACAAACTTTTTTGTGTTTTGAGAGTGTACTATGTATTTTGTAAAAGCCAGCTATGTGGTATTTGAACTGGTAAATAAATTCTGACACTTAAATGCCAGCGCCGAATGATGGTTAAAATGCTGTGTCACCAATATGATAAATCAATCCTGTATGGATAAAAATAAAGTATCGACATTGTGTTACTTGACTCCGATCAGTAGCCGGATGATTGCTCTTAGGCTGGAATTTGATACGACCTCTGTTCTCATGCAGCAAAATGCTGCCATGATGATGATCAGGCATCTTCAGCAGCATTTTAGAAAAGGGATTACACATCCATATTAGGATGATTGGAGTGAGTGAAAAATGTACAGTATATTAATAAATAATGTCTGGTTGTATGACAATTGTAAGATCCACATTTTTACAGTGTAACTTTCATATGTTAAATGCCATTTACGCTTCTTGCGTTTCAACTCTGTATTACTTTATTTTTGTTAGTTTGATATAATGTGTACAGTTGTCTAGCCATGTGTCATTACGTGTGAAATAAATCAATCATATATTGGGTTGTGGCGGGTCAATATGGCAACCACACGAGTAAGAAGTCAGACGTTATGGAGTCCCTCCTCCGCTAAACCTGGATTGAATGTATGGTTTGTGGTTTAGCCATTAGTCACCCTGGTAATGATAGGGGCCATCTGTTTTGTAACGCTGTTCAGACAGGCTTTTAGTCATTCTCCCATACATGGGTCACAGATGCTACTGGTTCTGGAAAATAAACATTTCTATGAAGGCGGTTTAGTCTGAAATTAGTCAGCTTGCTTCTCCTTCGATCATTTGTTGTTGTTTTTTTTTTGTTTGTTTGTTTGTTTTGTCAGGTTACTGTTCTGGTGATTATGAATGAAAGACAGATTGAGGACATCAATAAAATATATGCTTACATTGTTAAACAGGAACTAAATGTTTGTTGCAATTGAGCTCAAGTTGAACTGGTGACCATTCGGTCCAGAGCTCCGTCGACACATTTGTGGCTTTTTTTTTTTTGCAGCCCTCCCTTGGAAATAGTGTTTTTAGCTAACAATGTACTTTCAGAAGCCTAAGCTTTCAGTTTTCTGGAAAAAAAAAAAAAAACCTTTACTAACTGTAACAGGATATAAGAGGTCATAGTAATAATGATGATGATGCTAAAATGGGACATTTGTATGTCTAATATAAGTGATGGATTTCTGCCATAGAGGTTTTGAAAGGAACATCTTCAATGCCAGTGTACTCTTTGCTCTAAAATATCTTTAAAGATCTGTGAATTCCCATCTGCTTCTGTGAAATAACTGATCGCTTCTGTTGGATTTGGAAATCTTTGGCGTTTACAAGTGCAAAAAAAAAATCTGAATATCAACAACAATGGTATGTTTTTAGAAGGTCGGCTCAAAAAGTAAAGTCCATACATAGATTCGTTACACACAGAGAGATATATGTCAAGCATTTTTGTAATTATGGCTTACAGCTAATGAAATCCGCAAATTTAGCTTTTTGAAAATGTAAATAAAGAAAACAGCAAAGAAGGAGTTTAAAACTTACACATTTTGTTATGAGCCTGTTGTAGCCCACAGATCTATAGGGAAAAGTCCAACACAACAATAATTTATTCATGAAAAGTTGAGTGGAAGGAAAACGTACAGAAGAAAATGGTGTTCAAGCAACAGGACAGCCTTCATTAGTCCTGCAAATAAAAAGGAACATCTTTTCAGAACCACAGGCTGATCACCTCCATGTCACGCTGCACTGATGATGTAATTCCTGCAAAAGGAGCCCACACCAAGTGTTGATTCTGCATTTAAAGTTCAATTCTTATCGGTCTTACATCCATTTTTTTTAATAAGAAACAGAATTTTTGGTTTTCATTAGCTGGAGGCCGTAACCATGAAAAGCAACAGTCAAGTGCTTACACTATATTCCACTGAGTGTAATTATTCAACATAAAACCTAAGTTTCATTTTTGAATTGACTAAATGAAACAAATTAACTTTTCAGCAACATTCTAATTTACTGGTATTTACCTGTAATGATGTGATCGTGTTAGCAGATCGGAGAGTTGACCCAACGAGAAACGAGGAGAATTTAAAACCAGGGTTTCGTTTCTCAGGCGTATTTTTACCTGAATGTTTCAGATAAACATTTTAATATTACAGCCTGAGATGAGCTGTTGTCATCTGTGAAAACAACAGTTATCAATATTCTTGCGTTTGGAAGATCAATGCAGACTGTTTGAATTTTAGCTAAATCAAGAACCAAATAATAATATACAGACATGGACATATTTCTAGTGTCCTCTGGTAAAGAGATCCAAAAGCCTCAAAGTAAATCAAATTTTCATTGCGGTACCAACGCCACCAAGAAAAGCTGAGAAAAACACAACTATTGATATGAAAATCATCAGTGGCACCCCTGGCAATCATTTTAAAATAAATACAACTGAAGTAATTTTAGAATTTGTCATTTTAACTTTTTTTCACATCAAAAAATGAAAAGTCTGGCCCAACGATTGGCTAGGATTGAAAACCTAAATCCATCTGTGGCAGCTGGTTTCCTCAGAATCAAAACAAACGCAAGTGAATCCATGCAAACGTGGATTTTTCTGCATTTATTTTTATGTATTTTTATTATTTTTTTAAATGAGAAATTGAGTTTCCAGGTGGACCGGAGTTTGGTTGTTTTCGTCCCAGTTAAACTTTCACATCAGACGATTCGAGGAAACCGTCCATTTAAACTGGACCTCACAGCAAAAACACAAAATCCTGTCATGTATCTTTGGTCTAGTTTCTAGTTGCAGATACCTTAGAGACAAACTAACTTAAAAGAAACTTTTCAGCAGGATACCCGCACTTGTTTTAAGTCAATAATTCCTTAATGTTGATGAAAAAAGCATTTTGTTCCATTGGCAGATAAATTAACTGGGAAAAATGTCTTGGAGTAAGTGAAATAATCTGCCAGTGGAACTAGAACTGGGTTGCTAGGTAACGGCTTGGCTTGGCTGGGGTTGCTAGGTAACGGCGTCAGAGGAACCAGATCCTTTTCAACAATGTTAAGGAATTATTTACTTAAAACAAGCCTCTATATATTGCTACAAACCTATTTTTAAGTTAGTTTTGTCTTATTTGCACTAGAAACTAGGCCAGAAATACTTGGTTAGATTTTGTGGTTTTGCAGTGTAGCAACAAGGACTTCACAGGCTTAAGGAGGAACAAAAAGGGGGTGACTGTTGGAAAAGCAGCCGATACACACTGCTAAGTACGGTGGAGGATCTGTAATGCTGCGGGCTTGGTTCTCCTCCAGGTAACTGTGCTGCCATCATGTTGTGATTTTCCTCACGTGGCTAAAAACTCTCCAATTAAAGGCCGAGTTTTTTCAAACTTATTCAGCGTGAGACGATGCTACAGCAACGAAACAGGAATTTATTTTTGAGGCTTTTTACGCATCTTTACCAGGGATGAAAACTGCATTTTTCTGCATTTCGAGCGGCTCTGGTTACAGTTGAGGCTTCAGCAGTCACTTAAACTAGATGATTTAGTTCAGATATTTATTGGTCTGGTGAGGAAAAATGTATTAAAACTGTTTTCTGAAAGGAAAGAAAACGGACTGACCTTTAATTCCTGTGAAGGTAAGCTGCTCTGTTTCAAAAAAATCTCTAAAAAAAATCATCTGCTTTGAATTGTTTTTGATAAAAACAAAAATAAATAAAAATAGAACAGTGCTTTCTTCTAACCAACTGGAGGATTTAATTGCTTTAAAGCATCCAGCTGTTGCTTGTTTCTGGTAGCAAAGTCAGTTTGGGTTGTTATAATTTAAAATAAAATGTTTTTGTTTTTTTTTACATCAGAGACTCATGCAGGTGGACGACTGCAACGTCTTCAGGTCTGTCAAAATTGAGACGTGTTGTCCTCGCACCTCGGTGAATGACAGGCTAATTATTTCACCGCTTGCCTCAATTTTCCACCAGCCATAAGAAGTTATTCAGCGACTGGAAACATACGCCACTTTAATTCATTGTTGCGATTTCATCCCGCAGAAAAATTGCTTCTAACTAATCGGGAAACAAGCTAACAAGGTCAAAGTGACAAATTACGTCTCATACGAGTTACTGCTGCAAGTTTTATTGTGAAAAATGAGTTTTATTTAATTTTTCTCACTATATTATATTTTGGACCAGGAGAAATTCCTGCTTATTGTAATAAGGCTGGAAACAACAGTTTCCTTACTATAAATATCTACATTTAGCTGCTTTTCTTTTTTTTTTTTGGCATAAATCTATAAAAATTCATTGTTTTGTTGTGATGGGATGATAATCATGGCTCTAATCTTAGATAACAGGAGACAGATTATCTGAGTAACTCATTAAAACGGGTCAGAGGAAAAAAAAAAAAAGCTGATATTGTTTTAACAAAACCAGCAAAACATTAATACATCCCATAATCACTAGAGCGCGGCAGCTGCTTTAATGGATCAAATGGTCTGTCATGTTACATTAGCATAATTGCACAGTAACCTGCACTGCTATTTTTATTAATGCTGTGAATGTGCCAAATAGGTGATGTGCGAGTCGGACAAAGACAGGCAGATATTTCCTACGGAAGACGGACAGAAACGTTTCTCCGGCCTCCCGTTTCCGCTCTTTTCCTCTGAAAAGGCCGACATAATGAAGCTGGAGTGCTTTGCCTCGCATGTTTTTTATCCTGCTCCGTATTATAACGTATTTGGAAGCCCCCCGAGGTGAGGCGAATCTGCGCAGACTTTCACAGATGTCCACTTTGGAGGCCGCATTACCAAACAACTTCAAGGGATTTGTGTCATAAGCATTGCATCAGCCGTGGACCATAACCATAAATTTAATATGTTTAGATAAAACGTTTGGGCCCTACAGCTGGTAGATTGACTTTGAAATATCTGAGGGGACGCTGTGGAGTCATTTTCTTGAATGTAATTGTCCTCGGCTTGTACTCCGGTCTCTGGAGAACCTCCCACCCAGGAGACATCTCGGTGTTCAGAGGCCGCCATGCGATGAAGCTGGAAAAGTTGAGAGAGCTTCAGTAGGTCTTTGATTTTCTTAAGATACTCGAGAGAAAATATGGCTGAAAGGTGACGAAAAAAGTGAATTCTTTTAAAGAGAAGTTCTGCGATTTTTTATGTGATTTGCTTCTACACCCAGGGTGGTACGAACCGGGAGGCAGTGGTGTTGAAAATAATCAACCTCAGATTGAAACTAACATGAAAAGGGAGAAAATTAATTAAAAAAGTAATTTTTTTTAAGGTTCATTCACACCAGTCCTGTTTGATCTGCCGTAATCTAACTTTGCTTTGTTTGTTTAGGAGGTCAAAGCTCATTTGTTGAGGTGTGAATGCGTAATCAAACTCTGATGCGGATTAAAAACTCTCATTCTGGTCCGTACAAACCAAAGTGAACTTTGATGAGGATCCGATGCATATGTGAACACAAAGCGGACCGGAGAGCGCTCCAAAAGCAAGAGGTGGACTACAGCGCAGGGCATTCTGGGTAAAAACAACCAAAACAAACACACCACTCTAGGGCTAGTGGAAGAAATGGCTCATGGTTTTTTCTTTTTAACCAAACACAAAAGAGAAACCCTACAACCACTAAAACCTGACACCATTTCACTAAGAGGAAAGTTGTGCTCAGTGTCCTCTTTAGAGGTTTTTGTGTCGTTTCCTTCAGCGGTTCTTGGTGCAGCGCCCCCACAGGCGAGGAGGGGAACAAGTTACTCAAATGGTTTGGATACATTGAGACAGAGCAGCACAACACAGCAACTGAAAATCTAGCAAATACTGTAATTTTGTTTCCTATTGAATCTAATCTATCGATTATCAGGTATCAAAACAATCGTAATTTTGTTTTATAAAGCACAAAGGTAAAATCAAACAAAGACATCCTTTCTTTGTTTTTTGCGGAGAGGCGCAGTTGCTTTTCAGTAAGAAGGTCCTGCTCTCCTTTCTACACACTTTGCACGAGAGACTATTACCGAAAATAACTTTACAGAACCTAACTCAGTCCACACTTTCCTGTATTTAAACAAGTTGTTATTCATGTGAAGTCCTGTGACCCAACAGTGTTTGTGCAGCACAACTGAGATCATTAATATGCACCAAGAGTGAAGCGCTAAAGGCAAACACATTTCATGTTTTCGTGTCATTTCAAACGAGCAACGATGGAATTTTAAAAAAATCCAGTTTTATCCCCTGCAGCAGGAAAACCTGTAATCCACTGGAGGTGGATTTAATAACACAAATCCCCCCAAGGAGTGTCAGCCCCTTCTGTTTGGTAGAACCGAGGAGGAGAGTTTGATCCGTTTGCCGACTGCAGCATCCTCCCAGAAGATGCGCCGCTCCCTTCGCTCGGCGCCGGTACAGTCGCTCTCCACAGTTTCGCCGCGCCTGAACAATCGTCTCCTCTTCCCGGCGCTGTCTTTGCCTTCAGTTTCAATAAACCTCCCAGCTGCGTGTTTCTCCAGGGATTCCCCGGGCTCCTCTGGCCCAAGACAGACTGCAGAGTCTGTGGGGACCTTGACACAACATAAACTCTGCTGTGAAGCAGAGGTGTCACAGTCTGGGGGCCGCGTCGAGGAACCGGGAAGAGTGCGAAAGCCTTTTTCTGTTGTTTGTTTCTTTTTTTTCCTTTGATGCCAACAAGAGAACGGGGCGTTTAATGCTGCTGCAGTCTGCAGTCCTGGAAGGAAACAAAGCAAAGACGCCTTGGCATCTCTGATATGATGAAAGCTAAACTGCCACAGAAACACTCACTGGCATGGAGAGTTTATGCCAAACACAACAGCGATCCAGCTGGGTTTTATTTCTGGAAGATAGACAGTATCTTACTATGTTGGTGAATTATTGATATCCATTATTCTTGTCTCTTTTTTTTTTTACAAAACATGAAGCGTTTTCCTTTTGAAAGCTGTGCCTTGAACTTTTAAACATTTTACACCAGCACAACTTCAAATTTCAGGGTAATTTTTTTGGGATCTTTTGAGAGGAAAAACACAAACCGGAGCATAAATGTTTAGTTGACTGAAAATAAGATGCGCTTTTCATTTTTACAAAAGAATATTTGCTCATTTAAACCCTCTGATAGATTACAGCCGGGTAAGGTAATTTATTTATGTAGCACATTTTCAGCCACAAGGCAGTTCAAAGTGCTTCACATGAATTAGATGAAATACAAACAAAACTACAAAACCAAAAGAAAGACAAAAAGGTAAAAGAATAAAACTACATATGGGTTCCCCATGTTTAATAAGAAGAAATAGTCCATAATTTATAAACTATTAGGTGTTTTTCTGGATTCTTGTTCTGATAAAACTAAATGTTGGTTCCAGATGTTGATTCTTGTTGTGGGTTTTTAAGTAAGTGGTATTTTCTAAGTTTGTTCTATTTGTAAATTACCAGGAGTTTCTCTACGTTAAACGCCAATGTTTAACAGAACATTTGGCGTTCTGTTAAAAGCAGAACGCCAAATGTTGGTCTAAAGTAGAACTAAATACTTTTTTTTATACTAAAGTAATAAAAAAGTACTGCTCCACAATTTCTAAAAGTAACAACAAAAAAAAAAACTAAAATCAAGCAAATAAAGTAGCTAAATTTATTATTTTAATGTTTTTATTTTAAATTGCCACCAAAAAACTCATGTCAGATTAATCCCGGAAAATAGCTAGAAATGTAAAGAATTTTTGACTTTTGAAACTCCAACATTTTCATGTTTTTTGTATAAAATGTCAAATATTACTCTCAAAATTTCTCAGCATTTTGGTGGAAATTTACTACTAATTAAATTTTTTTTTTTTTTTTATCTACAGTGACCCTAAAATCCCTTCATAGATTTTGCACGTTTGCTGTTTTACAGAAATGTATTTTCAGTAGTAAATAGGGCGACTGTGGCTCTGTGGGAAGAGTAGTTGTCTTGTGATCGGAAGGTTGCAGGTTCAATTCCAGCTTCCTTCTGCCCCATGTCGATGTGCCCTTGGGCAAGGCACTTAACCCCAAATTGCCTACCGA